>JASPKZ010009914.1:0-181379 GCA_030220185.1 Diploptera punctata
CTGCAGAAATGAAGATGTTGAGAGCAATAGCAGGATACCAAAGGACCGATTAAAGAAAAACGAAGATATAAGAACAGAACTTAATATATTTAATCTCTGTGAAAGGATAAAATACTATCAAAATGCTTACCTTCAGCACGTATTACGAATGTTTGAACAGCGTATACCAAGAAAAATGTATGATTATAAACCAAAAGGGAGAAGATTGTTGTGAAAACTATTGAAGAGATGGAAGGACCAATTCGACCTATAATGAGATCGGAACAGGCCATTGGGCTTAATCCTTGTTGATGATGATGATGATGATGATGATGATGATCAAATCCTCCTTGATTTTGAAGAACATAATTCCGTATCACATATTCAAAGTAAGTTGTAATTAATTATTTACATAATGAAATAACTCGCTGGCATTATCCATTCTGAAGATTCGCATTTATTTATTTTCATTATTTATTATTTATTTGATTAGCCCGGTGGAGTTAAGGTCATGTGGCCTTCTCTTCCACTCACCAGGACAAACATATGTTACATTAGAAAACAATCACAATTAATTCTAATATTAAATACCAATTCGGCCGCAATGAACTAGTGGCTATGTTACATGATTCCCGTCCCAAGGGTCGCGGGTTCAAATCCGGTTGGGGTCTATGGGTTTTTAGTATGGAAAAATCGAAGGAGCAAGTGACCCGGGAGATCCCGAATCTTAAGATTTTCAGGTTCGTAAAAGAAGCTTAAGCCTGAATAAACACACCTCTAAGCAAAATTTACCGACCTACTTCATCCTAATAGTACTTTAGTTGCCTATAGATATGATACCTCGTTGAGTCGGTATATTGACCGCATATAATTAATTACATATTTACAGAAATAAGCGTAATTAAATTTACTCCTAAGAAAGGAGTAGTGGCCATGACCCAACATTGGGATGGTACGACATTGCAGATAGGTAGGTAGGTAGGTAGATAGATAGATAGATAGATAGATAGATAGATAGATAGATAGATAGATAGATAGATAGATAGATAGATAGATAGATAGATAGGCAGATAGATAGATAGGCAGATAGATAGATAGGCAGATAGGTAGATAGGTAGGTAGGTAGGTAGGTAGGTAGGTAGGTAGGTAGATAGGTAGGTAGATAGGTAGGTAGATAGATAGATGGGTAGATAGGTAGGTAGGTAGATAGGTAGGTAGATAGGTAGGTAGGTAGGTAGATAGGTAGGTAGGTAGATAGGCAGGTAGATAGATAGATAGGTAGATAGATTAAATACTAAAATAATTTTGGCTAATAAATTAATATATTTTAGAGTAAGATCGATTACATACGTCCAAACGGTCCCCGAACGTCACCAGGTCATCATTATCATATGTTTAGGATTAAGGCCTCTCCTGACGCATCATTACCATTACAATCACCGGTCATATATCATCGGGGCAGTGTAACTCCGTCTTACAGGCGGCCCAACCTCAGAAGTGGGTTACAATAACGCCATTCCAGGAGAGAAACATGACAATGTGGTGGCACTGAATAATAATAATAATAATAATAATAACCCTCCATGGTATCTTTACCTTGTCGTGGTGCAGTGGCTTGCGTGCTTAAATGATCCCGAGAGCTATGCCGGCAGTAGCATTGCTGCCGATAGGGTTACCCATGCCGGACTGGTCGAAGGTGATAAGCCAGACGAAAAAAAAGTACCTTGGTCGAATGAGTGACGATCTTTCAGCGTAAAAATACAACCATCAAGAAATGCGCACATGGGTTCAACTGAGGTAAAATTTTCCGGAGGTCAAATAGTCCCCATTCGGTTCTCCGGGGGGGGACTACTTCAGGGAACCCATGGCAAAGACCAAAGAGAGCTGAACAGATAGGTGAAAGGAGAAGACTGCATAACAGTGAATTACATGGTTTTATAGGAAGCCAGATATAATGAGAACAATTAAGTCTTGTAGACTGCGATGGGCAGGACATGTGGCACGAATGGGGAATGATAGACGTGCATTGAAGCTTCTTATAGGAAAACCAGAGGGAAAACGCCCAGTTGGTAGACCACGAATGAGCTGGGAGAATAACATTAATTATGATTTGAGGGGTAGTAGATTATACGGGGATGATTGGAAAACATTGGCTCAGGATAGGAATGTATGGAGAACTTATGTCCGCGCGGCCATGAACCTATGGGTTCGATAGTGCCAGTGAGTTAGTTAATAATAATAATAATAATAATAATAATAATAATAACTAAAACTAAAATAATTATATTATTTTGTAGATAGTCTGTGTAAAGTACATGAAAAAATAATTACAAATAAAAATAATGAAGTCTAGGCGTAATAAACTAATTTGTCGTTATAGAATATTTAAAACACCAACTTAAGAATATTTTTCAATCTCAATACTGTTTTTATGAAATAAAGTACATTGAATTAGTGTTATTAATTGCTAAAATAATCCTGGTAGGCTACTATCAGTGCGGTGTGTGTTACTTGATTGTTGAATAATTTTCTTCTTCTACTACAAGGTTTAGGCTATGCAGCCTGTTCCGGCGAAGTTAAAAGTGGAGTCCATCTTCTACGTGGTCGGACAACATCTCTTGTTCCTGTGGGATTATACAGGAAGGTTCTTTTTGGTATTCTTTCGTTGTTCCTTCTCATTAAGTGTTCTGTCCATTTCTTATTATTTTCTTTGATTTTATCTTCAACTTTATATATAGTTAATTCTTCTCGTATAGTTTCATTCCTTATTCTATCCGCTCTTGTGCATCCTTTCACATTACTTAAAAACAGCATTTCCGCAGTCTGTATCCTGCTTGTATCCCTTGATTTCATTATCCAATTTTTACTTCCATACAACAACAAAGGAACAGCCATTGTTTTATATACTGTATCCTGCTTGTATCCCTTGATTTCATTATCCAATTTTCACTTCCATACAACAACAAAGGAACAGCCATTGTTATATATAATTTAAGTTTTCGTATCTTTCCTTGTTTTCCGACCTAAGGTTCTTTTTATGGTTCCACAAATAGCCTGAAATTTATTTACTTTTTTTCTATACCTTTATTTTCTCTATAAGTTATATCACATCCTAAATATTGGAAATGTGATACTTGTTCTATTATTTTGTTATCCAGTACAATTTTTGATCTAATTCCATATTTACCAAATTGTTGAAAAATTTTTCTGTTTATTTTTTTAATAATGTTATACGTAGTTTAACAGTTTCTGACATAGGGCAATTTCTGACATTCCAGCAAATGAAACTGTAAAAGATAGTAGTACAATGTTTTGACGACGGTTATGAAGGACAATGTGCTGATCGAATTAAGTGTCTAAAAGCTTGTCCATATATCCATATCCTGAACTAATGTTTCCCAATCGTTCCTCTCCCTCAAGTAACGCTTAGTAGGCCTATTATTCTCTCACATAATACGTCTCTATGGTTGAGTGGGAGAGAAGACCTTAACTCTACCTGAATAAAATTATTATTATTATTTTATTATTATTTTATTATTATTATTATTATTATTATTATTGTTAACTAACTCACTGGCAATATCTAACACGTATGTTAATGACCGAGCGGACATAAGCTCTCCATACATCCCTATCTTGAGCTAATATTTTTCAATCATCCCCTGTATAATCTCTTTCCCTCAAATCATGGTTACTGATTTTCTTCCATCTCATTCTTGTATCAACTGGGCGCTTCCTCCTCAGGTTTTCCTACAAGAAGTTTCCATGCCTAAGTATGTCGCGCCATGAGTTTAGTACAAATAATGTTATTCCCCCACCTCACTTTTGGTCCACCTATTGAGGGTTACCCTCTGGTTTTTCTACAAGGAGTTTCAATGCCTGTCTTTCATTCCTCATTCGTGCTAAATGTATTTCCATCGTAGTCTAATAGATCTAACGCGTATTTCCTATTAATAAAAAATGACACTCCTAAACGTTATTATTGTAATTTTAAGATAATTATTTCTATGGATAATTTATTGTTACATATAAGAAAGCAATTAAAGCGAATGCGGTATTAATGTTCATAATTAGAAAGTGGAAGAGAATATCATCGTAATGGCGTGTCTCGTTGTACCGAGGGCAATATGAATTCTAAATGAACGGGGTCAATTCATCTAACTGATCGATGTTTCAAGTAGCGCAAGAGACTCATCAGTAGCCTATAAAAAAACTAATATTCTTTTAAAAAATTTGGCTAAAGCTCCTTGTTTTTAATCTGCTTCATTATAGTGTAATATGTAATCTAATATACAAAAATGAATGTTTGTTTGTTTGTTCGTACTTTATGTGCGGCCATACCGTTGATCTGATTGTGATGAGGCTTTTTGCAAAATGTTCAAGAGATTCCCGGGATGAACATAGGCTATCCGAAAGTTGTGATACCCACCTCCTACACCCTTAAAATCGTCCTTTGTAGTGGAAAACGCGAAAAAAGTAGCTCGTTGGACGCTTAAAATGGCTTACGCTGCCTAAACTATAACAAATTCACAAAATTAATGTACACAGAATTGAATACCTCAAACAGCTCTACAAAAAAGTCCGCGACATCATATGTTTTATCTTTTATGGATAACTCACAATAACCATTCATTGATACCAAGAAGATCGAGAGAAGTTACGTAGATTCCTGTGCAAGCATAGCAACACATGGCGGGTATTCTTTTGCGGATAACTCACAATAACGAATTTTGTCTTTTAGCTCATTTATGCCAAGAAGATCGAGATAAGTAGATTCCCGGGCAATACCGGGTTATCAGCACGGGAATCTTAAAATAATTATGATATACATTTATAATTATTTTTCATTTTACTTATTCAACTGATCATAAGAAGTACATTAATTTTTTTTCTTTCATCTCATTTATGCCAGGAAGATCGGGTAAACAGCCCGGGACATCTAAAAATAATTACGATATAATTTTTTCCTCCTACTTATTTAACTAAACATAAAACACATTAATTTTCGTATTTCAGTTCATTTATGTCAAGAAGATCGAGACAAGTAGATTCCCGGGCAAGAACGCCGGGTAATCAGCACGGGATATCTGCAGAATATAAATGTATAATTATTTATCCTTTTACTTATTCAACTAAACTTAAAAGCACATTAATTTTCATTTATTAGGCGTAGCAGCGCACGCCTGGTATTAACTAGTCCATTATGAATGGATTAAACTTAAATTAATGTACGTATTATTCACAAAAATAGGCCTAAGTTTATACAAAACGTTTGTTATAATTAGAGGTCGGATTTTTATGTAGTATAAGGCCCTACCTTATGAAATATGTACAGCCTTTGAAAAAAAAATTGATGGAGCAACTCTTGGTAATTGAAAGTTAGAGTTTTGAAGAGCTATTCACACCAGTACGTTGTTACGTGTGCTGTCTCCTTTTAGTTCAAATCGGGCGCTTTCTTCATGCAGCATTTGTCCTGTTCGCTTCAGTGGAGCAGTCGGTAAGATGCTCTTTTGCGATGACGCGAACCCAGGTTCGATCCTGGTCAGAAAGATTTTTTTTTTTTAATGGCGTCGTTAATTTTCTATTATTTGTTTTGCTTTGTTTTATCCACAGCATTTACCGCACTACTTATTTATGTTATTTTTCCTTGCAGGACACACAACGAAATAGAACTGATTTTAATTTTCCAGATAGTTTTGCACTTGTGAACCAAGTAGCTGACCTCTGATCATGCGCAATGACTTCGTGCTGGGGCTTAAAAATTATCTGTACGCCACCAATTCTTTCAGTGGCTGTGCCTACATAAATATGTAACAAAATAGCGATAACATATTTAACATCAAAATTTAATTATTTAATTAATTTATATATTTGTTCTAATGGGGGATATGAATTTTCCCGTTTTCCCAAGCTATTACAAGTTTTAAAATGCTTTTATGTAACTAAAAAAAAAGCGAAAAATTTATTTTCCACAAATTGCTTACATAATTACAGTGTATCTCCCAGCAGATTAAGTACAATCCTAAAATCCATCATGGAACGAAACACAGTAAGTCTCTATAAATTTTGAGGAGTTAGTTTTTGTCGATGAGCAGAAATAACGATCGCTCGACATCATAGAGCGGCGGTGAGTACTTGAACGTGTGCCTTCAATCAAGCATTTTACTTCTTTTTATTCTTTATTTGTAGGATTTTCATCCTGTTTATTTCCCAAATCAATCCTCGGGGGAAGACGTATTGGATGTGCATTCACTGTCCATCCATCTCTTGGCTGTTCTTCCTCTTGCTCTTCTCCCGTCCATTTGGCCTATATTCTTTAGCTGTTTTTGCAAGTCTGTTGTCTACCATTCTTTCTATATGATCTTTCCATATTTTCGTCTGTCTATAATAAATATGGTTATGTCTTGAATATGACATTTCTCTCTAGTTTTTAAATTTATGTATGGTGTATCCCATCAAATAACACTTTTCCCTGTATAGTTCTTAAGATCTTCATTTCACATGTTCTTATTATTTATTTAGTTTTTGTTGTATCGGCCTAGTTTCTGCTCCATATATGATAACTGTCGAACTATCGTTTTGTATATAGGGTTTTTGCTTCCTATTGACATGTGTTTATTGCGCCAAATTAAATATTTCACATAACCTGATATTTGGGTGCTTTATCAGCTTGTTTCATCATTTCTTTTATTAGATTTTTAGTGTTTGTTACTAATACACGAAAATAATTATATTCTGATACTGGTTCTATAATTTTTCTTTCCACTTCTAATTTGCATCTTATTGGTTATTTTAATATTGTTAAGCATTTAGTCTTATTCGTATTAATTTGAATATTGTATTTCTGGCATTTATATTAAATTGATGTAAAGGTCTTTGTAAATTATCTTCAGATTCCGAAAGGAGAACAACTTCATCTGCGTAACATATCAAGTAAAATCTAGTGTTTCCCATTTTATACCCCATACATGATGGTATGTTTCAGTAATTGTTTCCAGTATAATATTAAATAAGAATGGACTTTATATAAAAATATGTAATTATGTTTAAAATGTGTATTAGTAATCGGAATATATAAAAACGTATAATACAATGATGAAATATAATGGACCTAGTAGCTTAATTCATTGAATATTAACTTCTCAGATTGATACATATTGAGGAAAGGAATATGTAATTAGTTACATACAGTCCAGCCGCTGAATCTCCAGCCCTGACGTTTAGGTTGTACGAGGGGTAAAGGAAAAAACTCGCCCTCTACTGTCAATAAGGAAATAGCTGAAGTGGGAATGGATGTCTGCCACAACCAATCACTGCTCTTGACGCCGCTAGTAAGGTTTGAAATTGCTGCGATGTTGTCGGCTGTATTCCTGCTAACCGCCATGGTTTTATATTCCGCGCGGTACATAAAGTGGCCCCTCCAACTGAATATCCATATCGGCAACACTGTCATGAAAACGTCAGGGCCGGAGACTCAGCGGCTATACTATTGAAATCCGGAATCTAGTTATAATGTAAAATTTCACTCATAAGTACTTTATAACTAAAGGAGCTATTTGTTCCCGATTGTCCTAGTTCAGTTTTCCTTTTCATAAAAAAAATGTGTTTGTTGCCTATCCCAGGTTCTTCTATACTATGGCTATGATTTTATTGTTCTTAAGTAGTTTTATTACATCTCAAGTTGATTCCAGAGGCCCATTACCGAAGTGTTGATGTATTGGAGTAGTATGTTGTAATGGGGTTCATTTCGTTACAAATAAATTAAACATAGACACAATAATGAAAAAGAGTGCTATTATACATTACAGGGACTCTTATCGTCCCAACTACTCCCAAAGAAATTTTAATATATACAACTTTCCTTATTACAGGATTGCCTCAAGGATAAAGTGATAAAGGCAATTCATTTTTGAAATTGATGAAATACATTTTGTAAATACAGTAAAAAATTTCAAATTGTAATTGAGTATACATACTGTAAAGTAGAAATCGTGTAAACATGGTTCCTTAAAATTGAAATTGATCCTCTAATGGCAGCGATGACAATTTTAGAAAGATACACCCTGTTCAAATGTAAGGAATTCCAAAATGTAGCTAAGAATCCTGGTATAGTACCTCTAGCCCCGATCATCAATCCTGTGACAGTTATACTATCTAGTTGGTATTTATCTTTGTAATAGTAAGTTGTTGGCTCATATATGGCTTTCTTTTCACATTCAACTTCCTCAGTTAAACTGAATACGTATAAAACTATTATTTTCCCGTTTATATTATATGGGGCAGATCCCTGGCGCCAGCGGTTAGACCCTCGCCTCCCACCGCTGGGGTCCGGAGATCGAGTCTCGGTCACTCCATGTGGGTTTCGTGGTGGACGAAAAGGAGATTGGGTAGGTTTTTCTTGGGGTTTAGTTAGAGGATGAGTAGACCCCAGGGCCATTTTGCCGCTAGAAGGTTTGGACCAGTTAAAATTCATGACCCATCCGGGGCTCGAACCCGCGATTTTTATGGTTTGTAGCATGTTGCCTTAACCAACTACGCTACGGCGTGCATCCAATATAGCATCTGACATACTATCGACTAGTCGAGACCCCCAGCTGTTAGATTGGACATGAAGTCTGAGCATCCAGCTAAGAATTCTAAACACGAGACAAGAAGTGGTCATGTTTACAAGGAAGTCCAGTATGTTTTATCTCGAGAAATTATTTAAATTAGAATTACCAGGAGATGATTCTTGGAACTCATTTCTTGCTGCTAAGGAGCAGGTCAATTGAAAATTCCAATGACATTAGAAATCGAGACATGCGGCCTTCCTCCCTATTAGCTTCTTGCCCCATCAAACAGCGCTACAATTTATATGGAGCTTTTTCCTTCAATATATGATGCAAGATCTTGCATTGTTTGGTTTTTCTATTCAAGGATCTTCCTACTTCAAATATGTGAGAATATAAGTTAATTAAATAAAAATAAAACTTAGTTTTATTTGATTTTCATATTTATTAAGATATAATTCAGTGACAGCTTTTAATTTGTTAACATGTCTGAAGAAGGTACAGTGTACCGAAACAGCTGTCACAAATTATATCTTAATAAATATCAAAATCAAATAAAAACTATGTTTTATTTTTATTTAATTAATGAATATGGATTTTCATCAAGTAAACACCAACTCAATTGAAAATATAAGTAGCATGTGATGATCTTGTAGAAGATTTCCGGGATGTAGGCCGTGGTCTCGAGGCTTGAAGTCCCCGACGTTTCGCCAAAGACTGCGTCTGGCATCCTCAAGGGTTGTCTTGAGACTGTTTATAATTACGAAAAATATTGTAAATATTGTAGCAGGCTCTTGGGTTCGTTCTCACCCTTTTCTTCTTTCAATAAAAGACAACAGATGTTCGCGTTAAACGTTCACAAATATTATATGATTTTATACAAGGAACACCTTCTCAGCTGCAGAAAATTAGATATAAATAAACAGGAAGCACGAAACTTGGAAGCTCTTTATTGGGAAACTAGGGAAAAAGTGACTTGGATCAATAATTCCGGAAGCCACTAGCAACAACAAATTTGTCTAACAAATATATTAGTAAGCAGACTTACTCCCTATATTGATGACATTCTAGGAGATCATCAATGTGCATTTAGAAGAAACAGGTCTACAACAGGTCAGATTTTTAGTATAAGACAGATTTTAGAAAAGAAATGGGAATATAATGGTACTGTACATCAACTGTATGTAGACTTCAGAAAACCATATGATTCAATTAAGAGGGACAAGTTCGGAATTCCTAAGAAGTTAGTTAGACTTATACGAATGTGTCTAAATGGCACGAAGAGTAGGGTGCGTGTAGGCAAACAGTTTTCGGACACTTTTGAAATCCAGAATGGGTTGAAGCAAGGAGATGCACTCTCTGCTCTACTATTTAATTTTGTACTAGAGCATGCCATCAAATCTTTAGAGAATGAGGAAGGCTTACAACTCAATGGTGTTAATAAGCTGTTAGTTTATGCTGATGATGTAGTATTGTTGGCCGATAGCGAGGAGATACTAAAGGACAACACGCACACACTATTGAGTAACATTAAGAAATTAGGACTGGAAGTAAATATCAATAAAACTAAATATATGGTCACACGTAGAAATTCATTAAATAATGGAAATGAGGGAAATTTTGTGTGGGTGGCTGAATTCAAATACCTAGGAACAATAATCACAAGTAGGAATGAGATGCACAAAGAAATTAAACATAGGCTCAATTCTGGAAATGCTTGCTATTATGCATTGCAGAGACTCTTGATGTCCCAACTCCTTTCAAAAAACGTTAAACTGAAAATATATAAAACTATTATTCTACCAGTTTATTATATGGGTGCGAAACATGGACTCTTACTTTAAGAGAGGAAAGGAGATTACAAGTATTTGAGAATGAAGTACTTAGGAAAGTTTTTGGACCAAAGAGAGATGAACAGACAGGTGAATGGAGAAGACTGCATAACAATGAACTACATGATCTTTTTAGGAAGCCAGCTATAATAAGAACAGTTAAGTCTCGTAGACTGCGATGGGCAGGGCATGTTGCACGTATGGGGAATGGGAGACTTGCATGGAAGCTTCTTGTAGGAAAGCCAGAGGGAAAACGCCCAGTTGGTATACCAAGAATGAGGTGGGAGAATAACATTAACTATGATTTGAGGGAAGTAGATTATACAGGGAATGATTGGAAAGCATTACGTCAGGATAGGGATGTATGGAGAGCTTATGTCCGTGCGGACCTATGGGTTCGATAGTGCCAGTGAGTAAGTAAGTTATATGTTTTATACTTTGGGACAAATCTTGAGATATTTTCTTCCAGGCTCTCATAACTCAATCTGCCCAAGCAGCTCCTAATGGAGAGACATCGAACAAAGGTGATATGCCGGATAAACCCTCATTAGTGCCAGTCACTTAAATTTTGAGAGATTGTCAGCTTTTCCCTTTTAACAAGTCTTAGGCCTAGAGGCCTGTTACGATCTCACTGATTAATTTTGTATCCAGCGCTTCTTTGGACGGCCCAGAGATCTCTTCCCTGTTCTACAATAACGAAGCATGGCTTTGGAAACTCTATCAGATCTCATTAATCGCATATGATTCATCAAGTAGTTCTGGTACTCGTGTATGAACTTAATGACTGTATCTAAACGTAGTTCCTTCATTGAGTTTGTAATCCCACTAGGTGTACCCTGCTGTATATATCACGAATCTCATTTCACTAGAAGTTATCCTTAAAGTCCATGCCTCGCTGTAGTAGTAAAGTGCAGGTCTTAAGGTTTTATATAACCATTCTCTGGTATCTCTCTTGAATAGTGGACGTTTCATCGCTGAATTGTTTATTCTCATGGTTTTATTAAAATTAACAACTTTATTTGATATATCTACTTCATCGAAATATATTAATCTGTATTCAAGATAAATAAATTAATTTCCTCCTTCAGTATTTTTGAATCTATACGGATTTTGCTACGTACAGAGTATTTTCCATGAAACCATTATTTTTTTATATCTGTACTAATTTTCGTATTATACTTAATGACTATTTTGTTAAAATTATATACAAATATCGTAATTATTCCTCTAAGGGTGCCACTAATGCTGCAACATCTGCAAGAATACACCGTGTCCACAAATATAGTATCATACTACTACTACGTCGGTTTGGATAATCGTATCTAAATCAAATTGGTGACAATCAAAAGAGAAACTCAAAACGTTTTTGCTGTACCTCATAGACATTGAATGTGGCCCCCACGAGTGACGCTGCAGACATCGAGGCGATATTCTCATTCACCACACATCCTCCAACATATGTGAAGAAATGGACTGGATGGCACCAATTATACGTAGCTGGATTTATTGTAGGTTTTGAGGCAATAGGGGTATATAGACACGTTCCTTTATGTAACCCATAACGGTAAGTCACAGACCGTCAAGTCAAGTGACCTCGGCGGCCACTTTTAGAAAACATTATCTCCGGCACGTCCAATCCATCTTCCTGGAAGCCGGTCATTCAAATGCTCCCGAACATGCAAGTGCCAATGAGGAAGGTGCTCCATCTTGCTGGAAAAGATATTCATTGCCTTCTTCTTGTTCCAATTGTGGAAATAACTACTCAGTGAGCATATCAAGATAATTTGCACCGTGTTTGGATTTGTTTAGATAGTCAATTCTGTGTACTTGACAGTGGCCTCTAGAAAGAAAAATGGTTATTTGTGAGTTATCCACAAAAGATAGATGGTGTCACTCCCCCAAATCCTAACATTATCCCTGTTCACTTTTCCACTAACTGTTGCCTTGTTACGGCAGGGGTATATTTATTAGTTCGATTTAGCCCTTCTTTTGGGGAAGAATTAAACACTTTTCTTTTAATTATTTCTGGCTTAACAATATTTTAGCTCTACGGTCAAACCTTGGGACTACGCACAATGCCTCCCGCACTTGATCCACAATTTCTGCATCGACACATGGTCTTCCTGAATGGCCTTTCTTTTGAATACATATGCAGCCACGATCCATAAAATGACGGTACCACTTCAAAATTGACTTTTGTGTAGGAGCCTGATGTTGAAACCTTCGCCTAAAAGCACGCTGGACCAGCACCGAACTCTGCGTAGTGTGATATTCCAAAACACACCACCTGCGTTGCTTGGGGGTTCGCCATAACTCCTTAAAACTTATTTCATAACTCCTTTAGTAACAATACAATTTTAAAAGCACAGCAAACATTTCCATGTCAGCTAAATATCCAACAGTGAATCCATATCGACTACAAAAACATGATCAAATTTAGTTTAGTTTCTGTATTGTTGTCCATTATTCTCCATTGTTGACATTGTTAACATGCACAGAACTTTTTGAGTTTCTCTTTTGATTGTCGCCAATTTAATTTAGATACGATTATCCAAAGCGACATAGTAGTAGTAGTTTAAAGTATGATGCTATATTTGTGGACACGGTGTATTTAGTTTTAGTATACATATTTTAATTATATCTATTATTCTTCAGTTCTTGTATTTGTTTGGGTACTAGGGAATACGGTAACTCTGTCAACAGTTTTTCACCACGTGCTTACAAAGGTGTGAGTTGGGTTTAAGCTAAGACTTGTCTTTCACTACACTCTGGATACAGAACTCGTAGATTGTGTGATATTAGTACACTCCCTAATACTTCCTTGCCGAAGAGGAAAGGAATCTTGGATTAGATGCCTCAGGCAGAATACCGCGCACGTATGAGGGCGCTGTTATTCGCACTTCCTATACGCGATCGATGCATAACGAACCGGAAAATTACTGTCTCTTTATCAAGGCTTAATTTGGGCTCACACGGCATATCACCTTGTGACAATATAAAAAGAATTCCCAATTCCTTTACATGCTAGTTCATCGAGATGGAATTCAAACCTTGTCAAGCAATAAATCCTAAGCTTGTTTCAATTCACGGTTCAATGTCATCTCCTCAACAATATAACTAAGTACATTTCCTAGAAACAGCAACTCAAATCGCCCCATGTCTTCTGCTAGTACCATACAAATGCACTCCTCAAAGATTTTATAATAGAGATAAAGCTTGACAAGTTTCGTTACTTCATTCGTCAACACGTCAATTTTTTTTCCATGTTTTTTCATCTCATTCTAGTTCTTATGCTGGTCTAACTACTAACTCACTGACACTATCGCTCCCGGAGGTTCATGGCTGAATGGACATAACCGCGCTGGCTCAGAAGGTAGCATGTCTGCTTCCGATTGGCGGACCCGTGTTCAAAGCTCGGCGGGGTTGAAATGTTAATTGTTAAATTAAAATTGATCACTAATGAATCTAAGATCTAATAACGTAATAAAGTTAATCAGCAGCATCAAGGATTAGACCTTAAGGACTGTTCAAATTTCATTTTAGAATTGGTCTATCCATATTATACTACGTTTCCCTATATATCTTCGTCCTAGTGTTCTGTAGTGAAGAATCTGTCTCGGAATTCTGTTTTGATCCACCCTATTGATGTGGTCCATTCATTCATCTCTGTATTGTGTAATTCTATCTAATAGCTTGAATGCATTTATTTCTCTTCATATTAGCTTCATTTTGTTTCCGAATTGTTATTGTATTTCCAGCCACACCCATCAAAAACCTAATTTGTGAAGTTTTAATTCTTCGTTCATGGTTTTTGTTTAAGACCCAGTATTCCGATCCATATAGTAGTGTTGTAACAGCAATTGTTTTATAAAATTTTAAAAAGTGTCTCCTTTCTAGCTCCCTCGAGACTTTGTTTTATGGTGGCACACATATAACATTTATTTTGTTTGCAGTATCTTCACTTTTTCCTTACGACACATTGTAATAAAGTTAATAATAATTTAAATTAAAAGTAATGTAAAATACACACAAAGGAAGAACAGTCCTAGCTACCTATTGGAGCTCTGATTATAATAACAGGTCTTATTAAATGATTTCACCTCTATAATCAAGAATTAATATTTATAGGTATAACTATTATATTATTGACAATAATTCAATGATGACGAGTAATTTTACTTAAAATATTTCACTTTTTTTATTTTGAAGTTTTACTATAATGTTTACATGAGAAATACAAGGAGAATAATAAAATGAAATTAATTAATCCATCCATTGATTGTATAATATATATATATATATATCATCATCATCATGAACAAATTCGTTTTAGGCCATGTGGCCTTGTACGGTAAACCTAGCGAAGATGGTCTTGATCTTTCCACCGATGTTTTGGTCTTCCTTGGTCCCTATGTCCAGTTGGGGTATATTGGAATGCCAATTTTGGAAGTCAATATATATATATATATATATATATATATGTGTGTGTGTGTGTGTGTGTGCGTGCGTGCGTGTGTGCGTGCGTGCGTGTGTGCGTGCGTGTGTGTGTGTGTGCGCGTGATATTAGGTTGGAATATTGATAAATTTTAATACAGTTGTCATTAAGTAAAATAAATTACTAATTGTTAAAAGAATACTGTTAGTGAGATGTATCTGTTAAGTAAAGTAATCCCACTATAGGCCTCAGGAGGCCTTTGGAGTAGTAGGAAATTAAGGCTCCCACTTTTTCTGGACAATCGGCCCTTGATGTCAGCCGGGTTGTCATCCCTGCGTGACGGCCGCCTTTACCCCCAGAACAAGCGTCTGGAACTCATTTCCGTTAGAGGCTGAGTCGACCCCAGAGCCATAGTGCCGCCAGAAGGTTTGGGTCAGTTTAAAAATCCTGACCCCACCGGGACTTGAACCCTCGACCTTCCAGATTATAGTGCAGTGTCTTAACCACTACGCTACGGCGTGCCCCGTTAATAGAAATTATTTAGTTGGTTTCTGAATACGTTATAGTTTGGCAGTCTCTGATATAGAGTGTAACTGAATTCCATGTTCTAGCCAAATTAGTTGGTTGGTGTACTGCGCCTAATAGTGGAACAGCCTTGCTCTCCAGTAGTTTGAAGTATTATAACTTTCCTGTTTGACGACTGAACAGTTGTTCAGGTGTTGGTCATCCATCGGTGTTTGCATTACACAATATATTGATCTTGTGCAGGTGTTTTCTAAAGCATTCATGACCTATACTAATATTTAATCTGAATTATGCGGCTGCTAACTTCCTGGAAGTTCTGGTATGGAAATAGTGTTCCGAAAAAGGCATCTCTATTTCTTGTCCTTGCCCTGATAATGTAGTGTAGATAAAATTCAATTTTTTTTCTTGTTTCAGGTACGTATCCTTTATATTTGCTGAATTGAGTTTGGGAAAGAAAAAGGTATGTAATTAATAAATATTCAATTTTTAAACTGTAAGATACATAAATAAGTTAAAATTAACACTATTTTAATTAAATAAGACTATGATTTACTAGACAACTACCCGCTCAGATCGAAACTTAAATGTATCATTTTTCGATCCTACTGAACTAGGAGATCCAATTTTATATCAACACTTACTTTGATTTTTTGGGCATCCAGAAGTTTACATTTTAATTCTTACCTGGATTTGGAATAATGTCTCATATTGTCATAAAAATGGTAAAAGAAAGCCTTTGGAAATTTAGGAATATATATATATATATATATATATATATTTTCACGTTAGTGCGTTCTGTCGTACTTACAGGAATGGCGACCATGATTGAATGTTCAATTTTCTAAATTTTGACTTTGCCAACCTATAAATCATTAAATAACTATATTATAATATTACAAATTGTCTACCTAGGGCGGAAAGTAAAACCACTACCCTTTATGTATAGTACGAAAATGTATGTACAAAAATATATCGAAAATGTAGTGTTAATATACATTTTGCGAAACAAATCACTGCATTTTAAATGAACTGAATTTTGTTTCAACATTATATAACAATAAATTCATACTTACCGCCATTTTATGCCTGATTGATTTTACGACCTACTGTAGTCTCAACTAAATTATTTTCGGCATTTATTGTATATACATTGGCCTGGCAGCTAAAGACCATCTCTTCCGAGAACGTCCGACATCTCTTCTTCCTCTTGGAAAATAATGGAAGATTTTATTTGCTAATCTACTTTCTTCCATTCTTTCTACATGTTCTTTCCACTGTATCTTGTTGTTAAATATCTTTTCTTTTATGGAGTAGATCTGCAGTTCTTCACGGATATCCTCGTTTCTTATCTGGTCCATTCTAGTGCAGCCTTTTACTCTTCTTAAATATTGCATCTCGGCTGCTTGGATTTTACTTATTTTACTATTATTTATTATTTTGAAAACACTATCGTGCAAAAAATAATGCACAACACACGTTTGTGAAGTGTTTTACCGAATCTCGCTAATGCTCGGTTTTTAATCATTTCCTCGCTTCCGTAAAAACCACTTCCCAACCTCGCATTGAAATATACTATTGCTATAGGCCTACTAGTCATAATGAAGGAATTGGAATAAAGATTAAAATGATGATTGGAGCAATTGTTCATGCAACTTCAATTAACTGGCCTTCAAGGAGGAATCTATTGTTAAAATTATGTGTATTGAGTGTAACTATTATATACCAGGTTACAACAAATAAAATTACAACAATGATTATTAACACATGATCGTGAAAATAAATTAATCATTCTTTATCCAATCTGGTTCAGAATCTTTATGTCAATACTTGTCACCTTTATCACTAGATTGAACTCTCTCCTATTTTAATTACTATCTCCTCTTGAACCCTAGTCGGATAGGCTGACAAGATATGACACTGCTATTCATTGCAAGTGTATCTGCTTGCGGGTAGGAGCGGGGGACCGCCTTTTCATATCTAGTGAGCACTTATTAACTGCCCGGTAGTATCCTTCCACTTAGTCTTAATCATATAAAGGTGCTCGAACACAATCGAAATAGATACAAAATATTATAAAATTTGAGATTACAAAACTTTATATAGTTATTTCTTATTGTAGTATTACGATATATTGTTATTCCTACAGATGCGTAGGACTCAAATGAAATTTATTTTAATGAACACAACAGATGTTCACAGGAAATTTCCTAACTCATTTTAGATTAGATTAGATTAGATTAGATTAGATTACATTTATTTAGCCTGGTGGGGTTAAGACCATGTGGCCTTCTCTTCCACTCACCAGGTCAAACATATATTACATCAGAATATAACAATCTAATATTAAATACTAAGTACAAATTTGATCAAAAAGATAATATCTATTATATTACGATCTATAATACAACTAGTTAATGTTAGTTAAAATTAAGACTAAAACTAATAATAAAATGTATACAAGCAAGACATATTAAATTGTCCCTGTTTAATGTATATAAAAAACAAAGGAAAATAATGAGATATAGAAAACTAATTTTACGATTATGCAATATTTAAAACAAAACAAAAGAAAATATTTGTTAATCTTAATATTATTTTCATAAATAATTAAATTTATTAATTGTTAAAAGAATACTATCAGTGAGGTGCATAAGTTAGTTATTAAATAATTCTTTAGTTTGTTTTTGCAGGATGTTATAGTTTGACAGTCTCTGACAAAGGGCGGAAGGGAATAATTTCATGTTTTGGTAAGTGAGACCGTAAAAGATAATGAATAATATACAGTGTGATGAGGAGGGATATAAAGGACAATGTGCTGATGGGATCGAGTGTCAGGATTATGTGTGTCGGATAGTCTAGTGAAGCGGCGTGAAGCGGCGTGATAAATAATTAGGCGATGATGTGTGAAGTATTTTATAGAGAAGGGATAGGGAATGGACAGTTCTGCGATCTCTTAGACGAAGCCACGATAATTGTTCCAGAGACGGTATAACATGGTCAAATTTGCGAATACCACAAATAAAACGTGCGCAAAAATTATGAACACGTTGAAGTCTTTGGGTGAAAATAATATTTAAGTCTGTAAAAAGAGTGTCACAATAATCAAATGGGGCATTTTATTTACTTTACAAAATTTTACTGATTCTTCCCAAATAACTTGCTGCTAATAATGAGTTCAGCTTCACAATTTACTTATCACGCAGTATTTTATACTCGCTGACAGTTTCTTGCCTTTTCTCTTGATATTGCTTCACTGGTTCGCTGGACATGACCGACTCTTCGACACTCTTAATGGTTTAAATGTATGAAGGTAGGAATATTCTAGGTGCCTATTCGAGATTTTACTTGATTGGAAATCTCGGGAGTCGAATCTTCCGGTAATGGAGGGGTAGGCGCTAGTGGAACTTTCTCCGCGGGCTTTCCGATTCGTGAGTCGACAGCTCACTAGTCCTTCTCTCCCATACAATGCGAGAACTCGAATCTCATCGCCATCCTAAAATTCAAAAGCTAGTCCAACATCCCGTCACAAAACGTACAGGGTGTCTTTAAAGTCACTATCCATTTCCATGAAGGAAGACAATGAATAAAAAATCAATGTTATCGTGAATATTTACACATATTCTACTGCCTTTCTACATCTCCATAAGTCCCTATACTGTGGTATTTTTTAAAATCATCCTCTGTACAATCTACTTCCCTCAAATCATGGTTAATTTTGTTCTCATACCTCAATCATGTCCTGCCTACTGAGTCCTTTCTTTCTCGTTTCCCTTCAAGGAGTATATGTGCCCCTCTTCCATTCCCCATTCATGCAACAGGTCCAGTCCATCGCAGGCTACGAGACTTAACTCTTCAAATTACATCTGGTTTCCCATAAAGATCATGTACCTCACTGTTACGCAGTAGTAATATAATCTTATATTTCTTCTTCTTCTTCTTCTTCTTCTCCTTCTTCTTCTTCCTCTACGCATGAAAGCTGACAGCTTGTTGCGTGTTCTTTCACTACAGGTCCGGGGTATGGTGACGTCCTTCCATCGTAGTTGTGGTCTTCCTAAAGGCATTTTCTGCTGAGGTGTCCAGTCACGTACTTGCTTCACTAATCTACTGTTCTCCATTATATTTATGTGACCGTTTCAATTTAATCTTCTATCATTTATCCAAAGGTTTATAGGTTCAATTTCACATTCTTCTCTAATAACAGAGCTGCGAATGTTCTCTCTCAGCGATTTTCCTACGATTTTCCTTAAAACTTTCATTTCGGTTGTTTCATTGATTTGTTTTGTTTTTTTGAGTTTCTGTTCGGCATTCACAACCATATGTCGGTATCTCTACCTTGACGTGGTGGTGGGGCTTGTGAGTCCTAATGACTCCATGAGCCACCCAGGCGGTAGTGTAACTACCAACAGGGCCTCCCATGCCTGGCAGGTCATGGAATAAGGTCCAGACTAAAAGAGATACCCATCGAAGAAAAAGGGCTAGTAACTCACTTCCAGGGGGCACGCCGTAGCATAGTGGTTAAGGCACTGCGCTATAAGCCGGAAGGTCGAGGGTTCGAGTCCCGGTGGGGTCAGAATTTTTAAACTGACCCAAACCTTCTGGTGGCACCATGACCCTGGGGTCGACTCAGGCTCTAATGGAAATGAGTACCAGACGCTTGTTCTGGGGGTAAAGAAGGCCCGTCACGCAGGGCTGACAACCCGGCTGACATCAAGTGCCGATTGTCCAAAAAAATGGGAGCCTTAACCTCCTACTACCCTAAGGGCCTCCCGAGGCCTGTGTAGTGGGATACCTTTACCTTTTACCTCACTTCCAAGATGTAAAATTATCAATTACTCAAAGAAACATTCACGAAGTAAGCCGGACTGATCTTAAATTTGAAGTTAGGAAGTGTGGAAGGTGTTCAGGTTTATTTGAACGACATATAAACTCGTATGCGAATGGTTGGAAAATAAAGAGAGCAGGAAAATAAAGTTATGGCGACTAGGAAGGCACGCATCTGGCGCAATTTACCACCCATGAATTGTGGTTGATGGCGGTCTTCGTTAGTAACTTCGTGACCATTAGAACTACCTGCGAAGTGAAACTTGGAAGTTATATCTCCTGTCTTTCCTTTCTTATATATATATCTGAGCTTTTTTTATCACGTGTGAAGCTGCAAGTAGGGGTGTAGCACTTTTAATGTTGGGTGTGTTACACGTCCATTTATTCCCTCGGGCATCTTCTTGGATCATCGTAATGAACTATATAGTTACTAGAAGAGGTCGTTCACTCCTCCAGTTCACTTCTAGGAATGATTGCAAATGACAACCGAGCATAAAGGCGTTTCTCACGTTTGGAAGGATTGATATTACCCTTCTGGTGCATTATCTTTCTAGTTGTTTTGTTAAAATTAATTGTTGCTATAGCTGGTAGACATTAAAGATATAATTTGCGCTTGTATGAGTTCAGTTATTTTCTATTTTATTCATCAATAAATTCTATGTTATAGTCTGTATTATATATAACTTACGGCGGCTAGAAATAATTAAGTCTTAACTAAATATATTTCTAATTTAGGGCCTATTATTTTTTTATGTGAATGATCTCATTCAATTTTTCAATCTCTTTTGAGTATAGACTGTCGCGCCCTGCGTGTATTTTTTAAATGTGGTAGAAATTATAAGTATTTATTTATTTTGTAACATTTAAATAAGTTAAAATGTTGTTCCATTAATTACATAATAAATAATTGTATGGATAAGAAAATAAATGAAGATATAAGAAAGGAACTAAATATTTTCTTGGTTTCTTTTCTAATTTTATTTTTGAATGTTCTCTGTATTGTTCCTAAGACAAGTAAAAGGATGTACAAGACTTGATAGAATAAGAAATGAGGATATAAGAGAAGAATTTAAAGTACAGCCTTTGTTGGATAAGGTCACGAATTACAGACAGAAATGGATTGATCATATGGATGGAATGAGTAAGGAGAGATATCCATTGTTAGCAAGAAATTATCAAGCAAGAGGAAGACGTGATGTTGGAAGACCTAGAAGACGTTGGGCTGATGCATTATGAAGTCGGAACGGGCAATTGCCTAATCCCTGGAGTGATGATGATGAACTAAATATTTTCAAACTTACAGACCGAGTAATTAAATATAGGAACGACTGGAAAGAACATACTGATAGAATGCCAGAAGGAAGATTTCCAAAATTATTGCTAAATTATAAACCGCACGGAAGGAGAAAGGTTGGTCGCCCACACAGAAGATGGTCTGAACAATTTTAACAATTCTAGCTTTCATCGAACCGGAACGAACCAACAGGCATAATCCCTGGATGATGATGATAATTGTATGTGTGTGTGTGTGTAAATTCCATGGTAACTGACGTAACAATATCGAACTTTTTTTTTTAGCCTTCAGATTGTAGGACACTATTTTTCTCAAAACACGCACGCACACATACACATTTAGGCCTATATTGTATACTTATTGCAGGGACTTTTGTTGTCGCAACTTCTCTCCAAAAACACAAAACTTTATTTCAAAAAATATACAAAACTGTTATTCTCCCAGTAAATTATATGGACGCGAAACATGGACTCTTACTTTAAGTGAAGAAAAAATATTACGAGTATCTGGGAATAAAGTTTATAGGACATTTTTTTGGACCAAAGATAGATGATCAGGTGAATGGAGAAGACTACTTAATAGTGAGCTACATGAGAAACGAGATATAATAAGAAGAGTTAAGTCTCGTAGACTACGATAGGCTGGGTATGTATCACGAATGGGGAATTATAGAGGGCATGGAAGCTCCTTGTAGGAAAACCAGAATGAAAGCTGGCAGTAGGCAGGCCAAATATTGGGTGGGAGAATATCATTAAACATGATTTGAGTGAAGTATTGCATAATACATGGGATGATTGGAATCACTCGCTTAGGATAGGGATGCATGGAAAGGTTATGCCTGCGCCGCGAAGAACCTTTGAGTTAGATAGTGCCTGTTAGCGTAAATCTACAATGAACTAAGTATAACTTACAGTGGAAAAAAAGATTTTTTTAGAAAAAAAAACTTTTCTTTCAGTGAAAATAAAATTGATAGGCTACGCTTTTATTACCTTTATATATATATATATTTTCAGTTTTGAGATTATTTTAATCCTATGTGTCGTGAATACACGACGTTGGACCCATACTTCTTTAATGCCATTCCGAAATACCCAATACTCACGATTGTTACGCCTTTCGTATATATATCCACCGCTGTGATCTCGAGGTAGCGTGCTGCCTTGTCACGCAGCGGGCCTGGGTTCGATCCCCTGTCGGGACAGTTTTTCTGGGTGAGGTTTTTGTCGGGGTTTTTCTTCGCTGTAAGACAAATGTCAGGGAAAACTTTAAGGCCCAAACGGTCCCCGAAATTATATGGCCATCATCATTCTTATCATTATCATCACCATCATCCTTCACCGATGTGGAAAGCAACGGGAAGCTACCACGCCTGCAATTCCCTACTAAAGCTGCAGAGCATAGCATGAAAATGCTATGATTGCAGTGAAAGACCTGCCCTCGGGCAGAATTACTATGGATGGATATATATATATATATATATATATACAAAGAGAGAGAGAGACAGAGAGAGAGAGAGAGAGAGAGAGAGAGCATGTTTCACATCATATTAGCATAATATTGTTAATATGCAATATCCTCCACATCTATCGTATTATTCCAATCTTCACTCGCAAATCATTTATCCCCTGATCAAAGAAGTCCATGAAACTTAACTGTTTTTATATCTGGTTTGCCCTAAAGTTAATGTAGTTCACTGTTAGATGGTCTTCTTCATTCACCTGTCTGATATTTGGTCCAAAAAAATTTTGTAACATACTCATTATCTCTCTCTCTCTCTCTCTCTCTCTCTCTCTCTCTCTCTCTCTCTCTCTCTCTCTATACATATATATATATATATATATATATATATGCATATGTGATTATTGTGTGTTTTGAAGAGAAAATAAATCGTGTCCTTCTATCTTTGGGCTAAAAAACATAATTATATTGTTACAACAGTTACCATGGAAACTACATAATATATAAACACATACTAATACAGTTGAAGAGCTTAGGGCAATATCATGATAAGCCACACACCATTCTTTCCGGGATATAAAGATTTTAATGTTTCAAAAATTATAAATACTAATTGGGTAGTATTGTTGTTAATACATTGTGTGTATATATGTTTCTAACTCATCACTGGCGCACTTACAAATGATTTTAAGGATATTTCAATATATCTATTCCCTACCATTGTAATAAATGACATTTCTTAAGAGAATGTGGCTTATCATGTTACTGCTCTAAACCCTTCAATTATTATTTATTATGTACTTACTGCAATCATATTGTAACCTATTACACGTTTATATATATATATATATATATATATATATATATATATATATATAAAGCAGGAATCCCTATTTCGCATCCAAATAATATATTACCTGTATAAGAAGTAAGTGCAGTTGTTAACGGAGAGCACTGCAGTCGTGTTTATGCAGGAATAGAACACGTGACACTGCTATCTATGAGTGTAGAGGTGAATGGGACGTGGGACGCTGACAGTATACACTGCCTTATGTGACGTCACGTGTAGCAACAAACAGAGCTTCGTATTTCTTCCGCATGCAGAGATATTTTGAATGACTAATAACTGTAGAATATATGTTTTACATTTTTAGTTAAACCTTTTTGAGAGAAGTTGGGATGACAAGAGTCCCTGTACTAATACTAAACTGCAGGACTGAGGGATTAGGCGTATCTCATTTTTGGCCGTTTTCATTATTTTAGTTCTACTCTTTTTTTGCCTGGCAGCCTAGAAATAATTCACTCATTGTAGAGTTTGACGCCCGATAAAATTCCTTGTCTAAGGCTGTACATGATGCAGTAGGCCTATAAGTACTGGTTGATTGTGATTGTTTATAGCCTAGTTTCAGTACGTGGTAAGGATGTATTACCTTGTTAAGTCAGAGCTGATCCACGAGAACGAATTGCAATAACTCTTGAGGTAGAAGTAAAGAAAGAAAGGTTTCGCCTCGAGTACATTTTGTCGCATGTTCATGATAGAATCCTTAGATTCTATTATGCAAACTGCACTGAAACCAACGTTTAATGGTTATTGGCATATTGAAGTTTATAACAATCGTTAAAAATTTAAAGCTTTGCCTCTTCGTATCGTAAAGGTCGATTGTCCAGTTCTGGACAAGAGTTAGTGGTGCATCTGTTTGCCCTCAATATATGAAAATCAATAAGAGACTTGAGTAAACCCTTCGGAATTGAGTTCCAACAAATCTCAATAAAACACAGTGCAGTTGGCTATGAACTATATAACCCTTATTCACTTAGAATATTTTACATTAAAACCTGAATATAATTATACACCAATTAGAAATTCCACACAAATTCCGTCACACAGGAATTGCGTAAAGTAAGAGAATTCCTCAGTAAGTTCACTTTGCCCCATTTTACTGATTTACGGAATATATAAGATTGGAAGCAGCTGAGATGCGATTTTTAAGAAATATAGCAGAATATGCTCTGCTGGATAAGAAAAGAAATGAAGATATAAGAAAGGAACTATATATTTTCAAACTTACAGACCGGATAATTAAATGTAGGAACGACTGGAAAGAACATATTGATAGGATGCCAGAAAAAAGATTTCCAAAATTATTGCTAAATTATTAACCGCGCGGAAGGAGAAATGTTGCACGCCCACACAGAAGATAGTCTGAACAATTTTAACAATTCTAACTTTCATGAAACCGGAACGAGTCAACAGGCTTACTCCCTGTGATGATATATATTTATTTTGTTAAATTGGAGAATTCGGCCGCGGTGGACTAGTGGTTATGCTCCTTGCCTCTGGTCCCGAGGATCTGGGGTTCAAACCCGGCCGGGGTCGACGGATTTTTTAGGATGGAAAAATCCAAGGAGCAAGTCCTCCGGGAGGGACTTTAAGCCGTGGATCCAGAGTCTGAAGATTTTCAGGCTCGTAAAAGATCCTTAAGCCTGAATGAAAAGGCCTCTAAGCAAACTTTACCGAATTTTTTCCGTCCTAGTACTACCTTGGCTTCCTAGATGTCACTATGAGGCGGAACGCTGACCACGGACCACTCAAATGGCATCTGTACGATAACAAGTGTAACTAAATTAGTATGGTTCAAATTCTTCCCTGTAGGGGGGGGGGAAATGCCTAAATCTCTGTTCAGGGAAATATAAAGTAGATAAATTGGAGAAACTCGAATTCTGATATAAGCTTATTTACAAATTGAAGACTTCAGTGAAAAGGAATCGTGCATAACCATAACTATTCATTATATTCCTAGTTGTATAATTTGACACCAATTGAAGTAGGTCTAATATCTACTAATTCATTTTTCCATTACTTTATTTTAAATATTAAATTAAATTAGTGTATCTTACATGATACATACCCAATTTGAGGGTTACTTTAATTGTTTACATTTGGACGAAATAAATGTGGCGGTTGCTAAGCAAATTTTTAATTTCGGGTTTCAAGTAAACCCCACTCCCAATGATCAGAGTTGACAGATTTTCGGAGAATATCTTCTCGGATTATTTTAATAGCATATACTGAGTTTCGTTGCGAAAACGTCGGAAATTGGGAAATCCAAAGCGATTTTTAAACTTCGGTTCAGGTGAACTACACCTAATTGGCCAATTTTGTTGTTTAACGAACACGGCCTTACTTTTTTATTGTTTTGATAAATAAAAATTGCGGTCGATAGAGGCTAAGGTACTAGGATACACACATTATATATGTGTATATATATAATGTGTGTGTGTGTGTGTGTGTGTCCTAGTACCATATATATATATATATATATATATATATGTATGTATATGTATATAGCAGGTTTTACATCTTCCTGTGCCCAATAATGAATATAGTCATTCTCTTCCATATCTCTCTGTCATTTCAGTCTCCATCGTCCAATCCTTTTTCCTTCATGCTTCTCAAAACACCCTCAATCACGTTATTTTTGACCTTCCTCTTCTTCTTCTTCTTCTGCCAAGTGTCAACCATTCTAGTATTCTTCTTGGAAATCTGTCTTCTGTCATTCTTTTTACATGACCATACCATTTTAATTGTTTGTTTTTTATGAAATCCACAATTAAGTTCGAACATTATGGTTTGTTTAATTACACTATAAATTATATAGGCTTATATGGTCTTTTTTTCGGGTGTCTACTAGATACGATTTGTAAAAAAAAAAGATAAAAATTTATGTTCATGAGACTTCAAATACAGGGCGATTCAAAAGTCTCTTGACATTTTCGTTAACTCATTGTTTTATGACAAACTTGTTATTACATAAGGAAAGTAATGACTATTGGATAATTAACTCAGTAATTTCAATGTGTTGGCCCTCTACGTAACGGCAGAGACTCCACTTTTTTTTTCTGTACAGCGAAATACTTTTGCCAGCATAGCTGGTATGATTGCAGCTTCCGCTGCAGCTATTCAGTTTCTCAATTGCTGTAAGGTGTTGATCCTCACTTCTTACACTTTGGACTTAACGAACCTCCTAACAAAAAGAAGTCTAGTGATATCAGATCTGGAGAACAGGTCACCCACATTCTCGGTGATCCAAGACCGATCCACCTATCAGGGAAAACTTCCTTGAGGTGGTTACGAACAATGATGACAAAATGGGGTGGTGCACCATCTTGCTGGAAAACAACAGTGTCTTGTACAGCTTTCTGTGCCAGGCTGCGATTCCAGGTATTGTTCTAACATGTCAAGATAGTTACTTCCAGTTACTGTTGTTTCTGCAAACATGAACGGCCCGTAAATGTGTGTTTTGTTTTTCCCTGCCACACATTTACCTTTGGTGTGTCTCTCTGAAACTATTGTATGGCGTTTGGCTGTTCGCCTGTCCAAATCCTATAATTATGCCTATTGACATGTCCACGTGTTCCATGAGGTCTTCATTTTCAATGGCACTTAACAGGTCATCACACATAGTTTGTCGAGCTACACAGTCTTGTGCATTATCTGGATGTGATAAGGACGCTTGTTCAGTTGAAGCGCAAAGTACGCCATACTGTGCTTTGGGACATACCCAACTCTCTACTAAGTCTTCTGGTTGATGCACCGGACTTCGTGAGATGGCCCGATCTCACTCTTAAGTTTCTCATCAGCAACGGATCACGTCCGTTTCATTTTCACTACCAGATCTCTAATAACTTGCCTGTTAGGACCTGGTTTTTTTAACTTTCTAGTGAATTCTTCTTGGACCTGCCTGTATGTCAATCCTCATATACGAGCAAAAACGATAGTTAATATTTCCTCTATTGTTAGCATAGTTTTAAATTTCCTATAACAAAAATACATAAATTTAGGATATGAGGAAAAATGTTAAGAAACTTTGAATCACCCTGTATTCACATAGGGGCACGCCGTAGCGTAATGGTTAAGGCACTGAGCTACAAGCCGGAGGGTCGAGGGTTCAAGTCCCGTTGGGGTCAGGATTTTTAAACTGACCCAAACCCTCTGGCGGCACTATGGCCCTGGGGTCGACTCAACCTCTAACGGAAGTGAGTACCAGACGCTTGTTCTGGCTGACAACCCGGCTAACGTAAAGTGCCGATTGTCTAGAAAAAGTGGGAGCCTTAACCTCCTACTACCCCAAGGGCCTCCGGGCCTGTTGTGGGATCACTTTTTTCTTTGTATTCACATAACCTGAGAGAAAAATATGCACCTGAGCCTCGATTTGAACCAGTTTTACGCTCTGGCGTTCTGCCATTGAGCTACTCGGAGCAAACACAAAATTATACTATCATCAGTCTGCTAATCCCCCGTAAGTAGTAAGACTTGTGAAGATAATATTCACCACTTCGGGACTCTCCAGGATTAAAGGGGGGGAGACAAATTATGCTTGCTCCGAGAGGTAGGCCTATGCCTAAGTAAGTCAATGGTAGAGCGCCAGCGCATAAAACTAATCTAGAATTCAGATCCGGCCCGAGTGCATATTTTTCTCTCTACTTATTTTAACCATTGCCTACAGAAGGCTTGAATGCATATACTACTGTAATTTCCATATAATTTGAAGTATTCATTCATAGTTTTCTGCCAAAGAACCGTCTTTCACTTCAAACTCAATTTTCTCAAATGTGAGAGATCAGTCTTTGTTACTGCTCGCTGGCAATAATCGAAAGCTATCAACCATAAATAGTACTTACATAAACTACTGCAATTTTTATACCCTAAACAGTATTAATAGTCAGCCGCGATGGACAAGTGCTTATGCTCCTTGCATCTGGTTCCGAGGGTCGCGGGTTCAGACCCGACCGCGGTCGATGGATTTTTTAGAACGGAAAAATCCAAGGAGCAAGTCCTCCGGAAGGTACTTTAACCCGTGGGTCTGAGTATGAATATTTTCTTCTTCTTCTTCTTCTTCTACTTCACGATTTAAGCTTATTTACTAGCCTGTTCCGGCTCCAAATTGCTGCTCTTTCCATCTTTTCTTTAGTCTTCACAAACTTCTTCCTCGTGGTGAATAGTTGTATGCTGCTTTTGGTATTCTATTCTCAGTCTTCCTTGCCAAGTGTTCTTTCCAGTCTGTTCTGTATTTCACTATTGTTGTGTTTAATTCCTCTACTTTTAGTTGTTGTCTTATTTTTGTGTTATGTTTTTTGTCTGTTCTTTGATATCCTGCTATTGGTCTGAGGAATCTCATTTCAGCAGCTTGTATTCTGGCAGATTGTTGTGTTGTCACTGTCCATGTTTCGGATCCATAAGTAATAATAGGCACTGCCATTGTCTTCTATAATTTCATTATAGAGTCTTTCCTGGCTTTATTTTTCAAAATTCTTTTTAGTGTACCTGTTACATAATTTAACTTATTTAGTTTGATATTTATATCTGTTTCCGCTGTGTATGATATTTCGCAACATTGGAAGTTATATCTTATCACTTGATGAAGGCTTAGTACCAATGAACAGATGATCATAACCGGGAAGCCTTGGCTTGCGGTTAGATAAGAGGAGAAGGAACTAAGAATAATCCGCAACGTGGGAGCAACGACCACACTGGAAGCTGCAAACACGGAAGACCACAACGGCAGACTCGGCGGAGATAGAATTATCTGAACGGCGAAAATGGCGGAAATGGCAACCCAATCTCTGGGGATGAAATAAGAGACCCAGCTCGGGGAAAAAAGACTGAAGTCCTCAACGGCAAAAGGCGGAAGAGGCAACCCTCCTTGTGGGGATAAAACACAAGGAACAAGTCCAAAGGCTTTAAGGAGGCAGCCCCTCCAAAGGACTAACCCTGCAGAACATAAGTAGCGTACTCAGGGGGCACTTCAAAATACTTACAAGCTCCAAAGCTGAAGATTTTCAGGCTCGTAAAAGAACCTTAGGCCTGAATTAAGAGGCCTCTAAGCAAAAATTATCAACATCAACGTCTTAGTAATTCCTTAGTTGCCTATTAGATGTCTCATTGGGTCGGTGAGTTGACCGCATGCCATCCATGACATCTATCAGCAATTAAGGTAACTAAAAATTAACTTGGTCTTGTAACTCCATACAAAGGAGAGGCTATGGCTCAGCAATTGGCCACGCCATTATAGATGGTTTAATTTCAATAGAATATATTGAGTTTCGTTAGAAAAAATCGAAAATTGCGACCGCTAGAGCGTTTGTTTTTAATTCTCTTTACATATTCTCTTGCTTAATATACCGCAACATAGGACATCACATCACTCCATGTCATATACTGTCTTTACTCTCGCAACTGAAATTCCCTACCGCAAGAAATAAGGGGCTGCCGGACATTGGCACCTTTTAAAAGAAATCTAAATTTATATTGGCTCTAACCTCGACTTCATCGTTGTCCATGTAAGGTATATATATTAATTGGTGTTTCTCGTATAATTTATCATAGTTATACTATTATCATTAATTTTATTATTATTATTATCGTGAGTATTATTATTGTTATTATCGTATAAAATGTTGTTTGCATATGAAATTTACATTCCTACATTTAATATATTTCTAACTCTTTATAATTAGTATAGTGTATATCTATATTGTCAAATATTTATTTGTATTTGTGCTGGTTGAGTGGAAGAGAAGGCCTTATGACCTTAACTCGGCCAGAATAAAAAAAAACATTATTATTATTATTATTATTATTATTATTATTATTCAGGTGAACTCCTACTTCTAATGGTCAAGTTTCATTGTTTAACGCATTATACCTTATTTCTTTTTTTAATTGAAAGCTTGATGGCCACTTTGTTTTCGAAAAAATTGCTGACGCTATAGCGTTAAAACGCATGCGCCCGCGCGCGCACACACACATACGCACACACACACACACACATATATATTTATTTATTTATTTATGTATGTATTTATTTATTTATTTATTTATTATGTCATAGTCATTATCTTTGTCCACTAGATACAACCAGTGAAGTTCTGTAAAAAATATTCAAAAATATTTCATGAGAACAACCTCGGTAGCTTCATTCCTTCGGAATTAATTGAAATTTACACCTATGTTGACTTAACTAATTAGACCCTATAGCCTATACGATATTTAGAGTTTACTGAACTTACATAAACGCCTGACGATCAAGGGGGCTTACAGTGTATGATCAATAAGAAAAATTAACTGCATGTTTCAAAAGTTTGGAAACTCCGCTGCCTTATATTTTTTTTTTAAATGTCTAGGATCCCTGAACAGTTTGTGAAAGTTGATTTTCCATTCTGAAGTCTACATTGGTTAAACATGCTTATAAAGGAGATTGATTTTTGGTAGTTATGATTGTGGTGAATTTAAAACAGTATTGATATTACAGTTTCGCATGTCATGATGCCATTAGTCAAAATATTACAACTTGTAGGCATATATTGTAAGCTAATGACTCAATAATGACAATTCTATACAGGATACCCCCTTTTTTAAGTTCTCTTATAAATCGTTCATATATAGCTATTAGATTAGATTAAATTAGATTAGATCAGATTAGATTAGTAAAGATGAGTTAGAGTTTGAAAACCGTAACACTATACATTATATTTGGTTCAATGTATTACACATGTCCACACTTGTGGTCTCGCGGTAGCGTGCTGCCTTGTCACGCAGCGGGCGCGGGTTCGATCCCGGTCGGGGCAGTTTTTTTTTTTGGTGAGGTTTTTATCGGGGGTTTTCCTCACCTGTAAGACAAATGTCAGGAAAACTCTAAGGCCCAAACAGTCCCCGAAATCATATGGCCATCATCATCATCCTTCACCGGTTGTGGAAAGCAGCGGGAAGCTACCACACAACTACAATTCCCTGGTAAAGCTGCAAAGCATAGCATTAAAATGCTATGATTGCAGTGAAAGACCTGCCCTCGGGCAGAATTACTAATGGATGGATGGTATTACACATTGTTTTATGATGATGATGATGATAATAATAATAATAATAATAATAATAATAATAATAATATATAACATTTCTTTCATTATAGCAAATAATAACGCATCCAATTTCGTTTGTAAAGCAATACCAACCCGTCCATCATTTTGGAACACGGTGTATATTATTTATTACATATAAATATGCACTCTACTAATAAGGAATCCTACTGCCGCCCGAGAAATTCAAAGGCGGTAATTTGAACAACTGATCAATAATGCATCACAGTATTCAAAGAGAAACTCGTTAAATAAAGTTAAATTTTGTAACTTTATTTTCTTTTGCTTACGTTATTGATTTTTTTTAAATTGCTGATGTTGAAATTGTCATTTCCTCTTTTACTTGCGTTACTGAAGTACAGTTAATATTTTTATAACCCACCATTAAACTCACTGGAAAAAAATCATGCTAAACCAACTTGCAAAATACATTTTATATTTCCATTATAAACATTAATTTGAAAGTATGCGGACATTGTGTATTTTTACGTGAATAAATTCTCTCGCAAATTTGTCACATTCCACACTAAATAAATATTTACACACAATGAAATAAATGTTAAAAATGTCTGTTTTACTAAAATAGGAGTGGCTGAATTCAGGTACCAGGGAACAATAATTACAAACATGAATGAGATGCATATAAAGAAATTAAACATGTGCTCCATTCTGGAAATGCATGTTATTATGCATTACAGGGACTCTTGTCGTCCTAGCGTATCTAAAAATAACATTAAAATGAAAATATATAAAACTGGTATTCTCTCAGCTGTGTAATTATAGATACGAAACATGGATTCTTACTTTAAGGAGGAAAAATATTACGAATATTTGAGAATAAAGTTATTTAGAAAAATGTTTGGACCAAAGAGAGATGAACAGACAGGCAAATGAATAAGACTGCATAACATTGAGCTATATGCCTATGATCTTTTTAGGAAATCAGAATAGTTAAGCCTCGTAGACTGCGATAGGCAGGTCATGTGCCACGAATGAGAAATGAATGATGCACATGAAAACTGCTTGTAGAAAAACCGGTAGGTAGGCCGGGCAAGAATTAAATGGGTGACAGATATTAACCTTTATTTGAAGAATATTAATTATGGAGGGAATTATTGGAAAGCATTAGCTGAGGAAAGTTATGTATGGAGAGAATAAGTCCGAGCGGTCGTGAATCTCTGAATTCGATACGTCAGAGGGTTAGTTAATTTATGTTACTCATAAATGAATACAATAAATTAATCTGAATTGTATTACTTGTTCGAATATAGTTTCATTAGCCCTTTTTTACGTAACATTTTAGTCTTAAGAAATAAATTCCTCATGACTGTACAAGTTTGCAAATGATAATACAGGCTGTACCACCTGTGAATATTGTATCAGAGAACAAGTCACTGCTAGCGTCAAGTTGGCGAATGTGGTAACACATGTTCTCGCTAGAGCTAATTACCAACATCTTTACTCACATATAAGTGGATTCTATTCCATGTGTCCACCTACATTAGTGGGCAAATTAGTGTGAGAAAATGGGAAAATTAGTATTAGATGGTCAAATTAGAGTTAGAAAATGGGTGAGTTAGTACTCCCATACTAACTATACTGTCTGAGCAATGTCTAATAAATGTTTTACATTGCATATATGCTGATTTTAGGTTACTTTGAACTCAGCTTTTCACTTCATTTTAACCCATTCGCTTCAGGTTTAAATGCTCCATGCATTTCACCAGAAACCAGAAGAAAGTTATCGTAAATTATATAAATTATATTGTCTGCTTTCAGACATTCAAAACAAACAAAAGATAACGGTACTTGAGGTCACAATAATAGTGAAGGCCAAAACACATTCCTCTACTATTCATAAATGCTAACGAAAGATTACCCTGTCAATTGTTGTACAAAATATGTAACAGCAGAGTTAAGCGAGTGTACCTTGTCTTCTGAGTTGAAGGCCATTTAACTGCCGCCGAGTCTACCTCGTCTTTTGAGGCAAATGGGTTAAGGCGTTTCTCATTTTTTTTATAATATGAACGCAGATATTTTTAAGGTAATTATTCACATACTGGAACGATACATTGTATGGGTTTTAGTTTTTTGTCTGAATTTATGCAGAGGACAATGTGGCATAGAATCCCTGTTAATGCAAAACAGTAAGTCTTAATATCGTAACACATTACAATAATTAGCGAATATGTGATGTTTAAGACCGGAAGCTATAGTACGTAACTATAAATTAGTAGCTTGTCTTTGCTCATACACAGGCTAATCACAACCATTAATATAGTGCGAACGTTATCGAGATCACGTCGTAAACTCTGAGCCAACTCCTCGGGTCTAGATTAACTGCAGAGCCTTGTTTAATCGCGATGAAAATCTTCTTCAGGGCCAGTAACAAAACTCAGCCTCTATCTGGATTTATGACCTCCTGTATTTCTCTACAGTATAGTCGCGTTTCGCTCCAGTTGCACTCGAAATAAATGTTTACCCCTAAATAGGCAAAACACTTACCGCACTTACTACTACTACAAAAGGAACTTAAATACAAGATTTAAATAACACCTTAGAGACGTAACAAATGTGGAAATAGATAAATCTGCATTGCTGCACATGCATGGCAAAAACAGAATCGGTATAGGGGTAAAATTGTTGAAACGATAAAACTAAGAAGCTTATAATTTTAAAATTCCGGGGAAAAAGATTTAATTTGAAACTTCAATCAGTCAGCCAACAGAGAGAGCACGAAGCAACCTACAAAATCGTCAACCACCAACTCAAAAGTTAGATGGAATTGAGGATGATGCGTAGATGTTTCGAAACTAGTCTTCAAGGAATCTATAATTATGAGGTGAGTTGCAAAACTAACTCAAATTATTAATTTATACTACTTATTTGTGACTATTTATCTTATATACCGATATGTTTGCCTCTTCCTATTCATATTGGGAGATATCTCCGCTAATTAACTTTTTTGACAATGATATCGATTCAACAATGTACGATCGATGTGGTACAGCAAGAAATGCCAAAAGAAACAACTCCAAAAATTACCAAAAAAGTTAGTTATATTGCTCAAAAAATTGTGTTGTATAATGAATCTGCAATATTGTTAATAGTTATTTCTCATACAATCATCTGTTACTGATTTTTCCCAAGCCCAAAGAGATTTAACACTTAAGATATGCTATTTATAACTATACAGCCGGCTTAGAAATCGCCCGGAAGTAAGATCGGAATACATAACTTCACATATGGTAAATATTAAACATTATAATTATTTTTAGCTTCTGATGTATTATTGGCTAAATAGTCACTCCAAATGCAACGCGAAGTTGAGTTTTGCATTATACAAAATTACTCGTGATTTTGTCGCTCGTGATTTTTTTCACAAAAACGTATCCCCTTGTTAGATTACTCTTGATAATGACTATACATAGTCCAGTGCGCTGCAAACTAGAACTCTGTTCCTTGTCAGCTAATTTCGTGGTGACTATCATTACAATATTTAGTCACTTGTTCTATGCCTTTTGGCGGCGTTGTGTTAGTCAGGTGTAGATATGGTTTTAAGAGAAATGAGGATGACACAGACTTAAAGGAGGACATCGTAAACTGTACTGCCGACGAGCCGAGAGTCGGAAGGCCGACAGCCAGAATCAGACACGCTACACATCACACATTTAAATTCTGTTGGTCGTCAAGTGGATTAGGTATTCTGGGTAATATGTTTCGGTATTTAGTGTACAGCTATGAAAACTATATATGAAAACAGCTATATTGCGAACGAGTGGATTTATGTGATCAACTAGTGATTAGACAAATTGCTAATTTCTCGTGTAACTTTTCTAAACGTGTCGGACCGCAGTGAAAATAAAATCATATAACTAAGTTATTGTTACTATATAGACATTTTGCATAATTAAACGCAAACTTAAGGTATTTTCATTTATTCGTTTCTTATTGTCTTATTAAGAGTATTATAAAAATTAATGATATCCGTATTCTCATTTTAGGCCATTGTCAGAATATATAAAATTAGATAAAATAAAAAAATTCAACAAAATTTACAATTTTGGAGATATCTCTCTTTATCCATCCACCCTAAGATGTAGATAGCCCTCTTTACACACCCACCCAAGAATAGTATTTGATGCAACATATATATATGATATGAAAAGAAAAAAAGAATGCTTGAGTCGGGATTTGAACTCGAGTCTCTAAAGTCTGTACCTTTAGCGCTCTAACCAACTGAGCTACCCAAGAATTCCAAGACAAACATACAATTTTTTTATACATGCAGTATTCTCAATTCACACAAGAGGTAGCGGAAAGATCTTCCGACTGTCATCTAGCGGCTAACATAACAGTTAAGCAAATTATTAAAGAGAATATTTACTTTATAGCAGTAACGGTTGTATATATATTTATAATATCTATATATACAAGCGTTACTGCTATAAAGTAAATATTCTCTTTAATAATTTTCTTAACTGTTATGTTAGCCGCTAGATGGCAGTCGGAAGATCTTTCCGCTACCTCTTGTGTGAATTGAGAATACTACATGTATAAGAAAATTTTATGTTTGTCTTGGAATTCTTGGGTAGCTCAGTTGGTTAGAGCGCTAAAGGTACAGACTTTAGAGACTTGAGTTCAAATCCCGACTAAAGCATTCTTTTTTCTTTTCATATCATATTTGCCTTCATTGCCAAATGTCAAAAATATATTTATAATATCTATATATACAAGCGTTACTGCTATAAAGTAAATATTCTCTTTAATAATTTGCTTAACTGTTATGTTAGCCGCTAGATGGCAGTCGGAAGATCTTTCCGCTACCTCTTGTGTGAATTGAGAATACTACATGTATAAGAAAATTTTATGTTTGTCTTGGAATTCTTGGGTAGCTCAGTTGGTTAGAGCGCTAAAGGTACAGACTTTAGAGACTCGAGTTCAAATCCCGACTAAAACATTCTTTTTTCTTTTCATATCATATTTGCCTTCATTGCCAAATGTCAAAAATATATTTATAATATCTATATATACAAGCGTTACTGCTATAAAGTAAATATTCTCTTTAATAATTTGCTTAACTGTTATGTTAGCCGCTAGATGGCAGTCGGAAGATCTTTCCGCTACCTCTTGTGTGAATTGAGAATGCTACATGTATAAGAAAATTGTATGTTTGTCTTGGAATTCTTGGGTAGCTCAGTTGGTTAGAGCGCTAAAGGTACAGACTTCAGAGACTCGAGTTCAAATCCCGACTCAAGCATTCTTTTTTCTTTTCATATATTTGCCTTCATTGCCAAATGTCAAATATATATTTATAATATTATATATATATATATATATATATATATATAATTACAAATATATATTTATAATATATATATATATATGCATATATATCCATCCATCCATAGTAATTCTACCCGAAGGCAGGACCTTCACTGCAATCATGCATTTTCATGCTATGCTTGCAGCTTTACTAGGGAATTGTGTAGGTGTGGTACCTTCCCGGTGCTTTCCACACCGGTGAAGGATGATGGTGATGATGAGGATGGCCATATGATTTCGGGGACCGTTTGGACCTTAAAGTTTTTCTGACATTTGTCTTACAGGTGAGGAAAAACCCCGATAAAAACCTCACCCAGAAAAACTGTCCCGACCGGGGATCGAACCCGGGTCCGCTGCGTGACAAGGCAGCACGCTACCTCGAGACCACAGCGGCGGACATATGTATATCAAGAGATTTTTCAACGAATTCATTTGGGGCGCACTTTTAGGCTACACCCATCAGAGACGTCCTTTGAAAATGACATAACACGAAATTACCTGACCTATGGAGGAGGTCATCTCTGGCCCAAAAGTCCAGTAAAAAGAGGCCTCACCAGCAGATGATGTCCTTGAAAATAGTTTTTCCCGTGTCTCTTTCCGTCGCGTCGGTTAGTAGCATCCAAATCATATTTCACCAAACCATTTTACACGATTAAAATGGTAAAAGTGGGATGAAAATAGGTCCCTACATTCACAAGGATGACCAATTTCCGTCCCAATACTTTGGTCAACGTATATACCTGATCATTCCCTGAAGAAGGTCACGATATTATGGCGAAAACTTTAGGTTTCGGCGAAATTCGGACAACTTTAATTTGCTTATGAAAAGGATTCTTGCATAATCAGCCAAAAAAAAATGCATATCTTCCTCTTCTGAATTCAACATTAAAACAGAGTGAAACAAAGTCTTAAGCTGCTTTCTTTCCAGCACTCCCTTTCCACTAAGTAAACCCGATTCACACCCTTGTAAGCTCATGGTGAAAAAAAATGTTGACAGAATTGCCTTCGTACCCAGTATGCAAACAAATACTGAGGAAATGTACTTAAATGTGATATGCTGACAACCTCTCAAAATTTCTGTCACTGACACTAATGAGGGTTTTGCCGACACCTTCGTTGAGTGATCTCTCAAATAGGAGTAGGCTAGCTTGTGCAGATATATATTTATGACGGCTCGGAAGAAAATATTTTAATATTTGTCCCAAACTATATTTTTTTAAATTCCATGGCGCAACAGGAAGGCCCTTAGCCTACCATCCGGATGCTGGCCTCACATCCGTATGTGTCAATAACAGAAGTAGATGAACATCCAGCCAGTGTTGGGGTGACATGTGGTCAGCATGTCGAGTCCCCCAGCCGTTATCGCTGGTTTTCTCAACCTGGAACCACTACTTATTGTAGCTACTCAAATGCCTCACGATGCTGTGTTGGCACCGGTTCCATAGTGGCCGAAATACCATGATACTCGAACCAGCACATCCCGTAGCTCTGCGCCAAATCTTCCTGCCTTAACCACTGGGCTACGGCGCAGGACTATGTTTTTAAAGCAATTAATTTAGAAATAACTTCATGAATGTATCAGCTTTTCCTAATCGTTTGTCCTTTTCGCGCTTTGGTCGTTGTCCATTAGATCCGTCCGGCTGTTCATTGTGAATACTTTTAGTAATTATTACACCGAAGAGGTTACTAGCATCTTGTGGAGTTAATGGTGATAGGGCTGCTGTCTCATGGATTAAAACATTTAACCATCGTGTATATTAGCCCTACATTAAGGGATACTCCTTCCGCTCTGTCTTGACCGTTGGAGCATTCACACTTGTTACCCCGGGCATGGGCCCTCCATATTTATAATAAACCAAAAGGATTAAGGAATGTAGCAAGACCTAGGAAGAGATGGAAGAAATCATTGTGAATTCGGAACAGGCGAATCGCCTGAACCTTGAAGCAAAGATGATGATGATAACTTGATGAAGATTTGTTTTTAAGCGAAACATGAATGCATTGAAAGGAAAAGATCTTAGAATGCGAAATAACTTGATAAGTTTGCATTTTAAAGGTATTTAAATTGAGCGGTATCTTTGTGCAAAGAATAACTACACCTTGTGTTCTTATCTCATGCAAATAGCGAGGTGACGGTCTCCTTGAATTTGAAATAGAATTGGCCTTGGGGTTAGTTTTCACTTGTGAGCTCTGCTATAATTCATGTGGATTATTTATGAACGCCTCTGTATCACTTTCTTACACAAACACGTAGCTGACCACCTGCTATCGCTGCTACTGGTCACAACTTTAAAACACATGGCGTTGAGATTAACAGTTAATATAAATGAACATTGCGGATAAGTTATTAATGGAAAATTGTTATTTATTTACTTAAAAATCCGTCAGGCAGGAACTGAACTAAGCGATTTTTTCAGCAAGTCAAATTTTTGCTGATTTTCGGAATATGTATTTATTTCCTAATTTTGGAGAATCTCTATTATACGACGCTACGGAATGTTTACCTCCAGACATAGCAGCACTGTTGCTGCGACGCACGGACGTAGATACTAACCATGCTCTGAAGCACTTACCCAGCTTATTTTTTGGGTAATATCTGATCCACACTCACGTTCATGGCCATCGTCGCTACACCACAGACTGACGTGAAGCGAGTGTATATAGGATGACACGGTATTAGTTCGCAAATCATACACAAACGAAACAGGCCAATGTTCCTCTGTGTCGGTCAGTACTAATTCCGAGCTAAGTACCAGTTATAATGTAAACAAACTTGCACAAAGTATTACTTCGCCGACACCGTCTGTTTATTTTCAATTTCATTACGAGCAGAATATATGCTCTATGCTGACTCACCTGAAAATTCTGCTGTTATTTTTACCACATCCTCAATGAGTAGTGTAGGATATTTTTCACTAAACTGTTTGAAAACATTCAAAATAATGTATTCCTCTCCGATTTTCAAATGGATTATTTTCTATTATAAGATAAAAATTAAAACGTAACTGTTGGCACGTGCCGTCGTCCTCAACTTTGTTAAAATGATGTATATAAAATATTAACTGGAGGCCTTTCGGAAGTTAACTTCCATCATCAGCAGGTTGAGCTTCTGCTACTAGTTGTTGTTTACAGCGATGTAGACTCCAAGTGTTTGTAGCAGCAACTGACATTTTGCCATTTTGAAATAATTGAGATTCCAACGTATTATGCATTGCGCATGCGTAAGATTAATTCAAGACTTATTAAATTATTAAAATTATAATTATATATTTTAATATTGTCCTATATGTTACATATACATGTGTTAGATAATATTTATTTTTATTATTTTTATTTTCTTTTTTCTTGTGTTAGAGACCGAACTACATTTTCTTACACACTTAAAGGTAAAACCATTATTCGACCAATGAAAATGCAGTCATAAATCTGGTTTGTTTACATAACATCTGGAACTTAGCTCAGAAGAGATAGGCCTATACTACAAATTTATGACAGTGACTGTGCATCGTCCAGTGCACTACAAACTGGAATCGATTTGGATCCTTGATGGCTAATTCCTTAGTGACTATATTTATGGGGTTTGGTCACTTATCCTATGTCATTTGGCTATTGAGTTTGTCCGTTGTGAGATACGGTTTTAAGATAAATATTAATGGCACAAACTTACAGCAGGGCATCGTAAACTGTAATGCTGACGAGCCGAGAGTCGAAAGGCTGAGAGACTTGTTTTATTTACCATGCAATGAACTTATGTATGTCACAGGCCGCGGTGGACTAGTGGTTATATTCGTTCCTCTGGTCGGGAAGACCGCGGGATCAATCCTGGCAGGATCGATGGATTTTTTTAGGATGGAAGAATTCAAGAAGTCCTCGGGGAGGATTTTAAGCCATGGATCCGAGTGTGAGGATTTTCAGGCTCGCAAAAGAGTCTTATTTCTAAATAAGGAGGCCTCTATGCCAAATTTACCTACCTCCAACATCCTAGTTGACTGCTAGGTGTCCAATTGGTATGTTAACCGCATACCATGAAATATGTAGAGAACTGTCCACAACTGTGATCTAGATATAGCGTGTCACGCATCGGACCAGAGTTCGATCCCCGGTGGAGACTAATTTCCTGAGTATTTTTTCGGGGTTTTTCCTCTCCTATAAAACAAATGCCAGAAAATGTCAAGGCCCAAACGGTCCTCGAACACCATCTAGCCATCATTATCATCAGTATCATATTCGGCTCATTAGATTAAGTATAGTTTAAGGCATCATCTCCTTTCAGGGCAGCGTAACTCCGCCTTCCAGGCGCACCAACCTCAGAAGTGGATTACAAGTACGCCATACAAGGAAAGAATGCCAGAAATGTTGCAATGGATAGATGTATTGATTATAGTATATTGCGATACGAGTGTGGTAAACACTTGATACGGAACGAGGAAAAGTTTAAAAAAAAAAATAGAAGCGCTTGCGTCGAGTTTTTTTATTTTTTTTTTATTTTTGAGATTCCGCTATGTGCTTACCACATGAGTATTGCATACTATTTTTTGCGCTATGTGTATATATGTGAGTAATTAAGATATTAGCTAAAATATTAATAAATATAATTAAAGATAAATGTTAGATTTCAGAAAGTGAATCGGCTATATGTGTTGCTATGGAGAAATAAAAAGTATTGTAGGTCATGTCGCGATCTTATATTTGTTAAAACTGTAAAACCAATTTGATTTGGGATTTATTTCTGATTATGGAGAAGGTTGAGACGATGTGTGCAGTGATGATGAAATAGAAGAGGCGTGGAAAGCTGGATGTGTTGAATAATACCGAAATTAATACAAATTGCAGTATCACTATCATTATTTTAAAATAAATGTTTTTACTTAACGCACTAGTACTTTTGGTAATTTTTTGTCCGTTGCCGTGGCGTAGTCGGTAGAGTCCCTACCTTCCACTCCGGCGACCCGGGTTCGATTCCCGGCGGGGTAGGGGATTTTAAATCTCCACCTTGGGTCTGGGTGTGTGTCCTGTCCGTATGTCTATATGTGAGAATAAAGAAAAGTAAACAGAAAGGTAAAACAAAGAGAAAAAAAAAGTGATTTTGTCCATCGCTGTGGCGTAGTCGGTAGAGTCCCTACCTTCCACTCCGGCGACCCGGGTTCGATTCCTGGCGGGGTAGGAGATTTTAAATCTCCACCTTGGGACTGGGTGTCTGTGTCCTGTCTTTGTGTCTATGTGAGAATTAAAGAAAGTTAACAAACAGGTAAAACAAACAAATAAAAAGGTGAAACAATAAGGAAAACCAGTATAAACTGGAAAAAAAGAGTTAATGTTTGTATCGTCGTTTGAATGGTGTAATTGGACAGCACACTAGTACGTAAAACTAGGGGTCCAGGGTTCAAATCCCGGTTCTTAAAAAACTGTCCGTCGCCGTGGCGTGGTCGGTAAATTCCCTACCTTCCACTCCGGCGACCCGGGTTCGATTCCCTGCGGAGTAGGGGATTTTAAATCTCTACCTTGGGACTGGGTGTGTGTCCTGTATTTGTGTTTATATGTGAGAGTAAAATAAAGTTAACAAAAAAAAGGTAAAACGAAAAGGTAAAAACAAGAAGGAAAAACAGTGTATACGAAAAGAGGAAAAAAAATATATATATATTGAGATTTATTTTTTTCATATCAACCAAGATTGTATGCGGGAATGTCAAATTACGATACACGTCAATAATAACAGTAAGTACACAATATTAGTTACATAGTGCAAAAAAAAAATAACTTGGTATAATAATTCCTTCCTAACAAAGTAGAGGCTAAGGCCTAACATAGAACATAGGTCTGTTACGTATATAGATGCCACAAGTTTAATTTTCCTGAGCGACTGTAAACACCTGCATGCCCTACAATGATAATTGAATTATAACATGGTAATGCAGAAAGGTGAGGTTGGAGTAATTTTCGATGCAGGTGTCCAATTCAAGGAAGTAGCTGCATTAAGTGTGAACCCAGCGGGAAGCTCTTCAAGTGCGAGAAAACGGTTAAAGGAGTTTTGCAAAATATAGATAATTGCTTCACGGCTTAATTGCCAACTACTTTATGCATTCTAATCAACACAGGTTATATTTGCTTCCTCCAGCAAACCCCTCTCTGCCTACGTATACACGTGAATTGTGTTGTATTGTAACCACAATGCTTTGCTTCTGCGTGTGGTATTTCTAAAAAAAAGTAAAAAAAGCTACGCTCTTCTACAGACTGTTTAATAATATTAGTTCTTACTAGCATAAATATAATGTAAGTTTGCGGGTATTTATTGAACAAATATATATTATCTTTAATTTGCTTACTTGTTATAGGAGAATATGTATAAGAAAAGTAAATGTTTGTTCTGGATTCTCCTGGTAGCGTAAGTGGTAGCACACTGAGATATCAACTCAGAGGTCCGGATTCAAATCCCGTTCAGGTATTTATTTTTCTTATCTTGTCACACACACACACACCACACATATATATATATATATATGGCACAAAGTCAAGCCAATATATTTAGGATATTTAAATCTTAAATTAAAAAAAGGAATAATTTATTTCTTGAAAATGTTTTAAAACAAGTATTTAACTTTTGTAAAAATCTACATATTTATTATTCATTTGTTTGTTGCATAAAAATAGTCTTCTTCTTCTTAAACTTAATTTGTAGGATTTTAATCCTGTTTTATTTCCAAAATCACTCCTCGGAGGAAGACGTATAGGATGTGCATTCACTGTCTATCCAACAAGTATTTAACTTTTGTAAAAATCTAGTTATTTCTTATTCATTTGTTTGTTGCATAAAAATAGTGATTTCAATAAGTACAATATTTCTTAGATAAATATGTTTAACTCGTGTCCATCTCAGGATCGGGTCGAGGGATGAGATGAGATGAAGCCCCTATGTAGAGGTCTGTGAATGACAATGGTGCCGGTCGACCACACCTGACGCAACATCACAGGGTCAGATGAACGAAATGGATGAGATGAGTATGGAGAAATGGTGGTATGAAATTGTGGCAGGGGAAAACGTGAGAAAACCCTGAGGAAAACTTGCCCAAGCTCCGTTTCGTCCACCACGAAATCTATATGGAGTGACCGAGACTCGATCTCGGGACCCCGGCGGTAAGAGGTGAGCGTCTATCCGCTTGCGCCACGGAATCGCCAAAATATGTCTTATATAAAAATCTAAATAATTGCATATAAAATTTATTTTAAACATCGTTGAGTAAACGTGTACAAATATTGTGAATATTGAACTGATAATATTTTTGTATTTATAATTGTTTAAATGGATAAATGAATATTTTAAATGACCAATTATAATATCTAGTGTAATGATGATGTAGTACTACTGGCCGATAGCGAGGAGATACTAAAGGCCAACACGCACACACTATTGAGTAACACTAAGAAATTGGGACTGGAAGTAAATATCAATAAAACTAAATATATGGTCACACGTAGAAATTCAGTATATAATGGAAATGGACAGCTAAGGACAAATGAGGGAAATTTTGAGGAAGTGGCTGAATTCAAATACCTAGGAACAATAATCACAAATAGGAATGAGATGCACAGAGAAATTAAACATAGGCTCAATTCTGGAAATGCGTGCTATTATGCATTGCAGAGACTTTTGATGTCCCAACTCCTTTCAAAAAACGTTAAGCTGAAAATATATAAAACTATTAAAATATATATACAGTCAATATGCCCATTTCACCAATAAATATTTAAAATGGTCAACTAGTTTCTACAGCCAAGCTGTCATTCTCAAGACCAGATATTGACTGAAGACAATATAGATAAAAAATAAAGATACAAATTCAGTTAAAAACAAACTACGTCACATGACGCAATCATTCACAAGTGAAAGTAAAACATAATAAAACTAATCCTCTTTTTTATCAATTAGAGAAAAGAGGGGGCTGTACGGAATAGGGCCTTTGTCTTTGTTCATTATTTTATCCTTATTTTTATAAATTTCCAAACTTTCAAGGACGTTAAGGAATTTGAAATCCCTGACCGAACGAACCACGCGTAAGATTACTTTTGTTGATAGCGTGACCGTACTCAGAAATATGCTGGGCAACTCCAGATTTTTCAATTCTGTTGAGTCTGAAATGGGCAATATGTTCATTAAATCTAGTTAAAATGGATCTTCTGGTTTGCCCAACATATTTCAAGTCACAGTCATTGCATGCAATTTCATAAATCCCGGATTTCTCTATACAATCGACTTTATCTTTAGGGTTTCCGAGTAAACTATTTAATGTCAAAGTGGAAGTGAAAATCAATTTAGTATCTAGTCCTTTGAATATCTTGTTCAAACCTCTAGTTAAAGAGGGAACGTACGGCATAATAGCAAAATTAACTTTATTAATAGGAGAATGGAAAGCTGTAGAATCCATAACAAGTTTTCTAAATTCAAATTTACGAATCAACTTATCAATAATATTTCCATTGAAACCATTACACTTAGCTATATCTTTAATGGTTTGTAATTCCTTATTATATCTATTTTTACTTAACGGAAAAGTGATAAGACGGTGAACTAAAAAATTGAAACTGGCCATTTTATGTTGATTACAATGGTGAGAAATCTGCCGGGATATATCTAAATGTACTGGTATCTTTTCTATAAATGTCAAATTCCAATCTATAATTGTTTCTAATTATTATCATATCTAAAAAAGGCAGCCTTCCATTCTCTTCCTCTTCATACGTAAAATTTATGCTGGGAGTTCGATCATTTAATATTTCAACAAATTCCTGTACATTGCATTTTTTGGTATCAAAAATCGCAAAAATGTCGTCAACATATCTGAGCCAGACCCTTGGAAAGTAATCTAATTCCTTCCCAAGCTCCGTCTCAAATCTGCTCATAAAAAGATCAGCTAGGAAAGGAGACAATGAATTACCCATTGCCGTTCCCTCCTTTTGTTCATAAAACTTATTGTTAAATTGAAAAATGTTCTGATTCATGCAAAGTTCCGTTAACTTGATATATTGATTGACAATATGGGGCCCCAATTTATTCTGTAGTAGTAGGTCTTCCAAGAAACTCAGCGTCTGAGGTATCGGTATACTAGGAAAGAGAGATTTCACATCAAAAGAAATCAAAATCTCTCCATCCTTCAGCTCGATATTCTTGGTTTTCTCAATGAATTCCAACGAATTCTTAACAGCAAAGCCGGGCTGTGGTAGGGGAAGATTACCAAACTCACAACTCAACCATTTAGAAATATTATAAGTGGGTGCAGATATAGCTGAAACTATAGGTCTAACTAATTTTCCTGGTTTGTGTATTTTTGGTAAACAGTACAATTTAGGTACCAGAGGATTCGAAATATGCAATTTGCGTTTTAATTCTTTAGTAACCAGATGATTGCACGAATTCACAACATTAGTTAGTACGTCCCTGATCATTTTAGGTAATGGATTTTTATTAACCAACTGGTAAGGACCACCATTAATCATATCATTAACACGATCATAGTAGTCCTGTTTATCCAAGACAACGACCCTATTCCCTTTATCAGCTTTCATGTAAAAGCAATCCCTTCTTCTCAAACCTTTAATGACTCTCTTGTTTTGTATATCAGTGCTATTTGATGATTTCTTAGTAGTAGCCAAATTCTTCGTAACGATCTGTTTGCTAAATTCTCTGATATATTGTTTTGTGGGTTCATTAAAATGTTTGATTGAAGATTCGATGCCAGCAATAACATTTTCAATTTCAGAATTGTGATCCGGTAAAGCAAATTTTAGGCCTTTATTTAACAACTGCAGTTCTTGGTCATTAAAGGTTTGTGAAGAGAGATTCTCAACAATACTGACCCTATCGGAGCATACCCCGGACCCTCCCCTGCGATCAATAAGTTTTTTCAATTTAATCTGTTGGGAAGAACGTTTTTTCTGAACCTTAAAATTGATCGATCGAAACATATTTCTCTGAAATTCACACCAGTCTAAAAATTCCAGTTCGGTAAGATGTGCTGTTAATGTTTTCCATAGTTTATAAGATTGAATTTCCAATCTGCTCCTCTTCGAATAAAGGTATTTAATTTCGGAATCTAGCCACTTTTGTTTGGTAAATTTGGTTATTCTCTCTCTGTTTCTACAATTTTTTGACACATTTACTTGAATGAACTTTGGAAAAACTGATTCTTTTTTACAATTCTTCAAAAAGGCAATGTCCAAACCAATGAAACTTATTTTCATACTTATTTTATGGTATAGATTGTGATCAGATTTCCTAGTCATCATATTGAAATCAGTCTAATAAATCACAATCTCGGTAACAATATCACTTACAAACAAGGGTTATAAGCTGAACCTGAAGAAACCGGAGAGTAGAATACCAAGGTGTGATTGAGTTTGAAGTTGAAGTTCGTAGTCGTTCAAAAGTCCAATTGTATTATCAAAATTATAACAGGTGATGTATTTGCTAACGATTAACAATCCACTGTGTAGATGATTAATTATTAATAAAATCGTAGATTCTTCCCTGATGAAATATAACACTAGATTCTACACTTAAAACTCACAAGCAGGGTCCGGTGCACAAATCCAACCGATGACAGTATGTCAAAACATAAAATAATCGTAGCTTTATTATTTGTCAATAGTCAATATAGATCGAATTGACCTGGATGTCAAATGTATTTAGTACACAATTGATCTTCTTGGTGATACAATATTAAAATATATATACAGTCAATATGCCCATTTCACCAATAAATATTTAAAATGGTCAACTAGTTTCTACAGCCAAGCTGTCATTCTCAAGACCAGATATTGACTGAAGACAATATAGATAAAAAATAAAGATACAAATTCAGTTAAAAACAAACTACGTCACATGACGCAATCATTCACAAGTGAAAGTAAAACATAATAAAACTAATCCTCTTTTTTATCAATTAGAGGAAAGAGGGGGCTGTACGGAATAGGGCCTTTGTCTTTGTTCATTATTTTATCCTTATTTTTATAAATTTCCAAACTTTCAAGGACGTTAAGGAATTTGAAATCCCTGACCGAACGAACCAGCCTAAGATTACTTTTGTTGATAGCGTGACCGTACTCAGAAATATGCTGGGCAACTCCAGATTTTTCAATTCTGTTGAGTCTGAAATGGGCAATATGTTCATTAAATCTAGTTAAAATGGATCTTCTGGTTTGCCCAACATATTTCAAGTCACAGTCATTGCATGCAATTTCATAAATCCCGGATTTCTCTATACAATCGACTTTATCTTTAGGGTTTCCGAGTAAACTATTTAATGTCAAAGTGGAAGTGAAAATCAATTTAGTATCTAGTCCTTTGAATATCTTGTTCAAACCTCTAGTTAAAGAGGGAACGTACGGCATAATAGCAAAATTAACTTTATTAATAGGAGAATGGAAAGCTGTAGAATCCATAACAAGTTTTCTAAATTCAAATTTACGAATCAAACTTATCAATAATATTTCCATTGAAACCATTACACTTAGCTATATCTTTAATGGTTTGTAATTCCTTATTATATCTATTTTTACTTAACGGAAAAGTGATAAGACGGTGAACTAAAAAATTGAAACTGGCCATTTTATGTTGATTACAATGGTGAGATTCAATTTTTTAGTTCACCGTCTTATCACTTTTCCGTTAAGTAAAAATAGATATAATAAGGAATTACAAACCATTAAAGATATAGCTAAGTGTAATGGTTTCAATGGAAATATTATTGATAAGTTGATTCGTAAATTTGAATTTAGAAAACTTGTTATGGATTCTACAGCTTTCCATTCTCCTATTAATAAAGTTAATTTTGCTATTATGCCGTACGTTCCCTCTTTAACTAGAGGTTTGAACAAGATATTCAAAGGACTAGATACTAAATTGATTTTCACTTCCACTTTGACATTAAATAGTTTACTCGGAAACCCTAAAGATAAAGTCGATTGTATAGAGAAATCCGGGATTTATGAAATTGCATGCAATGACTGTGACTTGAAATATGTTGGGCAAACCAGAAGATCCATTTTAACTAGATTTAATGAACATATTGCCCATTTTCAGACTCAACAGAATTGAAAAATCTGGAGTTGCCCAGCATATTTCTGAGTACGGTCACGCTATCAACAAAAGTAATCTTAGGCTGGTTCGTTCGGTCAGGGATTTCAAATTCCTTAACGTCCTTGAAAGTTTGGAAATTTATAAAAATAAGGATAAAATAATGAACAAAGACAAAGGCCCTATTCCGTACAGCCCCTCTTTTCTCTAATTGATAAAAAAGAGGATTAGTTTTATTTATGTTTTACTTTCACTTGTGAATGATTGCGTCATGTGACGTAGTTTGTTTTTAACTGAATTTGTATCTTTATTTTTTATCTATATTGTCTTCAGTCAATATCTGGTCTTGAGAATGACAGCTTGGCTGTAGAAACTAGTTGACCATTTTAAATATTTATTGGTGAAATGGGCATATTGACTGTATATATATTTTAATATTGTATCACCAAGAAGATCAATTGTGTACTAAATATAAAACTATTATTCTACCAGTTATATTATATGGGTGCGAAACATGGACTCTTACTTTAAGGGAGGAAAGGAGATTACGAGTATTTGAGAATAAAGTTCTTAGGAAAATTTTTGGACCAAAGAGAGATGAAGAGACAGGTGAATGAAGAAGACTACATAACAATGAACTACATGGTCTTTATAGGAAGCCAGATATAATAAGAACAGTTAAGTCTAGAAGACTGCGATGGGCAGGACATGTTGCACGTATGGGGAATGAAAGACGTGCATGGAAACTTCTTGTAGGAAAGCCAGAAGGAAAACGCCCAGTTGGTAGACCAAGAATGAGGTGGGAGAACAACATTAACTATGATTTGAGGGAAGTAGATTATACAGGGAATGATTGGAAATCATTAGCTCGGGATAGAGATGTATGGAGAGCTTATGTCCGCGCGGCCATGAACCTACGGGTTCGATAGTGCCAGTGAGTAAGTAAGTAATGATTAAACATCTACCAATAGGACTACAGCATTTGATCATGTGACCTACTTAATGTCAGGAAATTTCTGTATAGAAGTTATTATTTCTACGATTAAGTTACACTGGTCAACATGATTTTTGTCTAATGAGTACCAATAATTGTACATAATGCAGTTTTTCATCGTGTTTTCAAATATGTATTTGGAACTTCTCCATCACCCACAGTTTTTTTTATTTCAATGTCAATTAATGGATTTATGAGATGTACTGCAGGCTACTCAAGAATAGACCATAAAAGGAATTCTGAGATTCTCAAAGAATTACACAGAATCAGTCATGGAATATGTACAAAAATACAGAAACAACTGGAAATCTCATGTAAGAAGAATGAGCAGAACAAGAATCCACGTCAGATCTTAAATACCAGCCACCAGGCAAGAGATCTTTGGGCAGACCCTTCAAACTTTGGATTGGACCGTAACAGACCACAGGTCTATCACATGTAAGGAAGAAGAACAAATAATACTTTTTAATAAACTAGATTTCTTCCCAGAATATCTTGGCGCAGTGAGCGATGAGCACGGGGAACACTTTCATCAGCAGATTCCAGCTATGGAAAAATATATCAAAGCAAATGGAATCCTAATATGCTAGCCGATTATTGTTGGACCGTCAAGAGGAATGCTCCACAGGCGAAATATAGCAGAAAATCGTCATTTCTTACTTTCTAGGTGAGTCCGAATGTTCCAATATTGTGTAGTTACGAATATAGAAAATATGAAAGTGTTTGAAATTATAAATGCCTGTCCCTCGGAAACCTTGCGTGATGGAGAAAACCCGATATCATATTTGAATTCAGGAGAAGAAATACTATCAGAATCGCATATTAATCTTTCTGAGACAAAAAAAGGTTTCTTTTTTGTTGCTCAGTGTTATCTTCCAAATACCTCTCATTCTCCTTGCAGAGAAACTTCGTTCAAACCCAGGAGCTAGATCACCAACCCGGATGATCATCGGAAAAGTTTACTCATCTCAACCGATCTTTCAATCAATATTTCATATTAACCCGAATAAGAATAACCTATCATCTAAGCCGAGGCCAATATTTTTTAACAACTAGAACTTTTACAAGCAGCCGTTAAGGTGGATATCCCAGCGCTCCAACATTTTGGAGCCATAAACTTAGCGCTACACCGAAATATTTTCCTTCAGATTGGATTGTAATAAACTTATTGTATAGGTAATGTTTTTTAATTATTAGCAACGTAATTGAATAATAAATTTGCACTTAGAATGATATAATATATTTTGAACGTAGTGTTCCAAATATCGCCCATTCTATATAAAAAGCTGTCCAAGAAGTATATGCAGAAATAGGAACAAAACGAAAGAACAAATACAACAGTACATTTATTTTATTAATGAATAAATTGAGTGTAAATTTAAAATACCTGTGTAAAATTTGAAAAAAATAAATGAAATATTGAAATAATGTATTCACTGGCAGCAAGAAGTTACGTAAATTAAGGTTTCTCATTTTTATTCGTTTCGTCACATTGTGAAAGAAATGAAGAAGATTGGGGAATGTATGTGTAAACTGATGTGAAGTGAAAAATTATGTTACATTTTATTAAATTTAATAAGTAAATGGTATTAATAAATTGTGGATATGTACTGAAGGTTGGGTGGCAGCCAAGAATACGTACAAAAAACCAAATCACACATTCTATTAAATAATACTATCAAATGGGGCTGGAAATAGTTTAATATCATTAAAACTAAATATATTATCACACATAGAGTTACAATATATCCAGCCATAGTAATTCTGCACGAGGGCAGATCTTTCACTGCATGCTATGCTTTGCAGCTTTACTAGGGAATTATAGGTGTGGTAGCTTCCCGTTGCTTTCCACACCGATGAAGGATGATGATAATGATAAGTATGATGATGATGGCCGGATGATTTTCGGGGACCGTTGGGTCCTAAGCTTCCTGACATTTGCATTACAGGTGAGGAAAAGCCCCGAAAAAAACCTCAGCCAGGAGCCTGTACCGACCGGGAATCGAACCTGGGCCCGCTGTGTGACAAGGCAGCACGCTACCTCGAGACCACAGCGGTGGGCCTACAATATATAATGGAAAATATATATTGACAATTCAGGGAAATTTTGAAGAAGTGGGTAAATTCAAATAACTAGAAAAGATACTTACAAACAGAATAAAATTAAAGGTAGACTCAATTCTGGCAAACCATATTATTATGCATTATAGCGGCTCTTGTCATCCGAATTTCTCCAAATGTGTGTGTGTGTATATATATATATATTATATATATATATATATATATATATTATGAAGAGGAAATAAGAAATAGAAATAATAAAGGTAAATTTGCAATTGCTTGCCTCAATGGAATATTGTGGGATAAAAATATAAGTAATCAAAATAAAATGAATATATATAATACAATTGTTAAAAGCATCATTACATATGGAGCAGAACTTTGGCCATTGACAACAAAAACAAATAAGTATCTTTTGGCAACGGAAATGGATTTTATACGAAGGGCAGCAAGAATTTCAAGAAGAAAAAAAATTAGGAACTCAGTTATAAGGGAGAAAATGAAGATTGAAGACACTATTTTAGATTATATTAAAACTCAGCAATTAAGATGGTACGGACATGTCCAGCGAATGGAAGAGGATCGACTACCAAAATCTGTTTTGGAATGGAAACCTGAGGGAAGACGAGGCAGAGGAAGACCTAAAACCTCCTGGAGTCAGGGAATATGTTTATACATGAAGGAGAAACATCTACAACCAGGAGATTGGATGGACCGACAAAATTGGCTATTAGGAATCGGACAATGTCAAAGACATTAATCAACCGATGATATATCTATTTATATATATATGTATGTATTAGAGAGAGGGGAGGGGCTATGTGTGGGAAACGATTATTCTTCCAGTTATATGTATGCGAAACATAATTTCATGTAGTTGAATTAATGAGGGGTTGGTTAATAAACACATTAGTACTGGATAGGGTTGTATGGAGAGTTTACGCGTGACCATGTACTTCTGTATTCGATAATGCTAGTTAGTTAGTTAGTTAATGTTAGTTAATAAATGGTAATGTTTACTGTACAAAATCTGTTCAATAGTTAACGCTATGAAACGATATATTTACCCGCTGTTCAGGTTAACTGGACAGTTTCAAGATGATAAATTAATAATACAGAGAACCTCTATTGAAGGCCAGTCCTATTAAACGAGCACCCTCTTAACTACCCTTCTAGGAACGAACATTAAAACCCGTAATATCATTGTAATATATAACTAACTCATTGACACTATCGAACCCGTAGGTTCATAGCCGCGCGGACATAAACTCTACATACTTTCCTATCCTGAGCTAATATTTTCCAATCACTTCCTGTATAATTTACTTCCCTCAAATCATAGTTAATGTTATTCTCCCACCTCATTCTTGGTTTACAACTGCGCGCTTTCTCTCTAGTTTTCCTACAAAGAGCTTCCATACATCTCTTACATTTCCCATTCCTGCCACATGTCCTGTCCATAGCAATCTACGAGATCTAACTGTTCTTATTACATCTAGTTTCCTAAATAGTTAATGTAGATCAGTGTTATAAAAACTTCTCCATTCTCTTGTATGTTCATCTCTATTTGGTTCACAAATTTTCCTAAGAACTTTATTCTCAAATACTCTTAATATTTTCTCCTCCATTAAAGTAAGAGTCCGTATTTCGAATCCATATAATATAACTATTTTTTTTTTTTTTAGTTTGTCCACCGCTGTGGTCTCGAGGTAGCGTGCTGCCTTGTCACGCAGCGAGCCCAGGTTCGATACCCGGTCGGAACAAATTTCCTGGGTGGTTGTTTTTTTCGGGGTATTCCTCAACTGTAAGACAAATATCAGGAAACTTTAAGGCCCAAACGGTCCCCGAACATCATTTGGCCTTCATTATTATCATTATTAACATATTCATTAAGTTTAGGATTAAGGCCTCTCCTGGCGCATCATTATCATAAGTAATGCCACGAGTGATTTCCAAATTATCGATAAATTCACGACTCACGTAGTAAGGAATGAATTTATCTAGAGAATTTGGAAATCAAGAATGGCATTAGTTAGGACTATTTAACGAATAAAATTAAGCTGTGTACCCACAAATCATTATTTAAATATAGTTACTTTAAAATATTTATATATTTAATGTAAACGGCGATGTTTGAAAACAAATGTAAAAGGGTTGTTATGCTTAATTTGTTCATCACTGCAACCAGATCATATTATTTATTCTCAAAAGATAACAATATTGTAAGAATGCACCACAGTGGAGAAGAAATGAAACACATCAAACTGTTTATAACCAACATTATAGGTAATTACACTGCTCAAAAAAATTCGGGGATATTGTAGAATAACCTATTAAGACTATGTTTTTAGGAACGGTATTAGATGCAATCACTTTCTATTACTCCAAAAGAATGTCAACAAGAGTTTGAAGTCATTACGTAACCTCTGTACCACACCAGATGTCAAAGAGATCCTGATTAGGAATATGGCAAACAAACAAAGCAACATTAACATGGGTGAAAATGTTTCTTTAGTATGGTGTATGGTCTCCTCGAACGGCCAGCACTGCCTCACACCTGTATGGCATTGGTGCAATGAGGTTAGCAATGAGTTCTTGGGGGATACGTGGCCACTCTTCCATAAGAGCAATGTGCAGCTCTGGAACAGTTGTGGAGGTGCTGGTCTGCCTGCAATGCATCTGCCTAATGCATCCCACACATGCTCAATCTGATTTAAGTCCGGGGAGGAAGCTGGCCATTGCATACGCTCGATACCCTCCACTTCCAGCATGTCGTCCACCAAGCCAGCTCTGTGGGGTCGTGCGTTATCGTCCATAAAAAGAAAAGAATCACCTATGGCATCAGCATAAAGCACGACAAACGGTCGGAGAATCTCAACTCTATACTTTACCGCAGTCAAAGTACCACCTTGGATAACGTAGAGTTCCGTACGTCCACCACTACTGACTCCTGCCTACACGATCAATCCACCGCCACCATATGGGGATCTTTCACGTACAAAAGCTGGATTGTTTCGTGTCCCTTTTTCTCTCCAGATGAATACACGCCGACTATCGCATTCCATGTTGAATCGCGACTCATCAGAAAAAAGAACTGATCTCCATTCAGCATGCCTCCACTCACGATGTTCCTCCGCCCAGTTTCTGCGATCTCTACGGTGTTGTGGAGTTAACCTGGTACACACCATGGGCCTACGGGCATAGAGACCACTTCCATGCAGTCGATTAGGGACAGTTTGAGTTGACACCCTGCGTCCTGTTGCTGTTTGAAGTGTATTTCGCAGTTGAGTTGCATTCTGCTGTCTATTCCGACGGGCTGTCATCCCTTGCTGTTGTTGCCCTTGGTCGACCTTGTCCGGCTCTTCTGTGAACAGTATGTTCTTTGAAAATGATTCCAAAGACTGGAAATCACGCTTTGAGACACCCCAATGGCTTGTGCCACCTCTTGTTGTGTCTGTCCAGCTTCCATCCTTCCTATGGCCCTCCAAGCCATTTGTTCAGGTAAATCACGTTGTCGAGGCATCACTGTCCCTAAGGCAAGTCATTCACTAACTGAAAACTGGACTGGATTTAAAAACAGCAACAAAACATTCACCCCCACACCACCCTTTCACATCAACAGTACAGACACTGCCCTCTTGTGTGGTACCGAGGTTACGTAACAACTTCAAACTCTTATTTACATTATCTTGGAGTAATAGAAAGTGATTGCATCTAATACTATTCCAAAAAACATAGTCTTAATAGGTTATTCTACAATATCCCCTAATTTTTTTGAGCAGTGTAATTATTTTTTGATCTCGTATGTTGTAAATATGTCAATTATATTTTTCTGGAACGTTAATATATATAATACGTTTCTCTTTTATTGTGGTATAATCAACTGCCACAATATTTTTTCTATTACTCATATATCTCGCTAGCGGTCTCTGGTTACATTGATGAACTATGTATATATATATATATATATATATATATATATATCGGCCGCGGTGGACTAGTGGTTATGCTCCTTGCCTCTGGTCCCGAGGGTCGCGATGGATTTTTTAAGGACGAAAAAATCCAAGGAGCAAGTCCTCCGGGAGGGACTTTAAACTGTGGGTCCCGAGTCTGAAGATTTTCAGGCTCATAAAAAATCCTTAAGCCTGAATTAAAATGCCTCTAAGCAAAATTTACCGAATTTTCCCGTCCTAGTACTACCTTGGTTTCCTAGATGTCAGTATGAGGCGGAACGCTGACCACGGACCACTAAAAAATGACATCTCTACGAAAACAAGTGTAACTAAATTAGTATGGTTCAAATTCTTCCCTATTGGGGGAGAGCTCCCAAATCTCTGTAAAGGGAAAACAAGGGCTTACAATACAAATAATATGTATATATATATATGTATCTATATATATATCTGGTAGCCACGTGGATTCTAGGATTCTTATACGTTAATATATAAATTGCTATATTCAACATATTTCTTAGAGAGTCAGTCACTGCAAAATAATACTATGACCTATTCAGAATGTTAAAAAGGAGGAGCTTTCTTTAATACGATAAACTTAAGTTGATAAATATCGGGTGAAACACGACTGTGATTGGTTGTAAAACAAGATACATTGAAACGTGATAGGTCATTGACTCCCATTTGGGGCATGAGTTAAATAGTCATCATAATCACCTATCCTATATCATCGGGTCAGCTTAACTTCGCCTTACAGATGCCCCAACCTCAGAAGTTACTTACAATAACGCCATGCCAAGAGAGAATACCGGAATGTCGAAATGAGAACGTGGTGGCATTGAACTTTTTTTTTTCAGTTTAATGTTTAATGTTTTTCGAGAGAAGTTGGATTTCTAGAATTTAACCTTTGTTTTAATTTCCATCTACATCTCATTCCTACTTATAATTATTGTACCTAGGTATTCTTCTTTTAAATTTTGAGGAAATGGCTGAATTAAAATACGTAGGAACAATAATCACAAACAGGAATGAGATGACCAAGGAAATTAAACATAGGCTCAATTCTGGAAATGCTTGCTATTATGCATTACAGAGACTATTGACATCCCAACTCATTTCAAAAAACGTTAAACTGAAAATATATAAAACTATTATTCGACCAGTTATATTATATGGGTGCGAAACATGGACTGTTACTTTAAGGGAGGAAAAGAGATTACGAGTAGGCCTATTTGAGAATAAAGTTCTTAGGAAAATGTTTGGACCAAAGAGAGATGAACAGATAGCTAAATGGAGAAGACTACATAACAGTGAACTACATGGTCTTTATAGGAAGCCACTTATAATGAGAACAATTAAATCTCGTATAATGCCACTTATAATGAGAACAATTAAATCTCGTATAATGCGATGGGCAGGACATGTAGCACGAATGGGGAATGAAAGACGTGCATGTAAGCATATTGTAGGAAAACCAGGGGAAAACTCCCAGTTGGTACACCCAGAATGAGGTGGGAGAATAACATTAACTATGATTTGAGGGAAGTAGATTATACAGGGGATGACTGGAAATCATTGGCTCAAGATGTGGAGTATGGAGAGCTTATATCCGCGCCGCCATGAACCTACGGGTTCGATAGTGCCAGTGAGTTAGTTAGTTAGTTTAGGTATTCTTCTTCAGAATGTTATGGGTAGCTTATAAATCTCAATTTGCAGTAAAAGAAGAATATGCTTTGTTACTGCACTATGTTCAGTTTACTGAAAGAGGTACAAGAATGAAAAGTGCAGTAGGAAGAGAATTCCAAAGAATAAATGTATGTTACATAGTGTTTAAAGGCGATACAGTAGTTCGGTATGTGAATGAAACATGAGAGTTGAACTGAATTTCGGGTACTGCCGGTAAGTGGACAGTTTGTTGTAGCATTACCGTCCAACGGTTCTCTCTCCCTTACTCCGGTAATGGGAATTGGGAATACCTAAAGGGCATCAGCTCGCAAATTGCGTCGTCTACTCCTTCTCTCTTACCACCCTGCGGCGCCGCTAAATGTCCCCTCACCCCGCCCTCTTTTCGCGCTAAACTCACTCCATATAAATTTTAAAGAGTATGATCGCTTTAACATGTTCTGTAAGTATCATACGTTGGGAAGGTGTGAACAAGTGAGTTTTTTAATACTACATAGCCTATATGATGTAGAAGAAATGGTCAACGGAAAAAAAGATAGAGGCAGAAAAAGACACCAGATCATAGACAATATTAAAATAAAAACTGAGTTAAGGAAAGAGTGGAGAATGCTGAGTTTGCAGTGAAGGGCAGAGCACTATGCATGTATGAATGTATGTATGCTGCAGAATTACTTGTAAATTTAGCACCCAAGATATATCTCGAGATTCCGTCTGTTATTGCCATATTTCTTACTTTTCCTCCATCGTGACCAAGTAGTTTATGGAGGTAAAAGGACCTTTGAGGGTTAAAAGGTATTTTTAAATGAATTTTATGTAAAATGGGGTTTTCTCTTTATTTCTGTGAAAACTAAATTTAATTATAGTATTTATTAAATCGTAAAGTGATACCCCTATAGGCCATAGGAGACCCTTCGGTAGAAGGAAGATTAGGCTCCCATTTTTTCTAGACAATTGACACTTGATTTCATCCGAGTTGTCACCCCTGCGTGATGGCCGTCTTTACCTCCAGAACAAGTGCCTCGTATTCATTTCCGTTAGAGGCTTAGAGGCTGTGTCGACCGCAGGACCACGGTGCCACCAGAAGGCACCGGGACTCGAACCCTCGATCTTCCGGTTTGCCTTAACCAACTACGCTACGGCGTGGTCTCTAGCTTGATTAGTTATTGAGTTATAAGTAATTTAGAATATGACAGCTTGTCATTTGAATTTGCCCTTTAAACGCCCTTCATCCATACAATGTACGGAATGAGGCGACTAGGAGTAATTTTAAGCATCGCAATACATGCCCACAAGTGCAGAACGGTCATATGTCTCGCACTTTTGTAGATTATTTCAGACTATTCTTCTGTGGATTGTGAACCCTACGCGGGTCTAGGTTGTTTTGTAGGCTTACATTTCGAAAACAAAGTTTAGTAATACGCTTTAAGCATATTTAAAACTATTATAACTCTAACTAACTCACTGGAACTATCGAACCCGTAAGTTCATGGCAGCGCGGACATAAGCTCTCCATACATTCTTATCCTGTGCTAAGCTTTTCCAGTCATTCCCTGTATAATCTAGCTTCCCTCAAATCACAGTTAATGTTATTCCCACCTCATTCTTGGTCTACCAAGTGGGCGTTTTCCCCCTGGTTTTCCTACAAGAAGCTTCCATGCACGTCTTTCATTCCCCATTCGTGCCACATGCCCTACTCATCGCAATCTATGAGACTTAACTGTTCTTGTTATATCTGGCTTCCTATAAAGACCATGTAGGTCACTGTTATGTAGTCTTCTCCATTCACCTGTCTGTTCATCTCTCTTTGGTCCAAAAATGTTCCTAAGAACTTTATTCTCAAATCATTTAAAACTATTATAACATATAAAACTAATATAACATCATTTAAATCAAGTGTGACGTCCTAAGAGTGTAGTAGTCATATTAACTCAATAAACCTTACTTGATTACAGGAATCCAACCAACTATTCTAATCTGTTATATGTAATACAACGGTACAAAATCTCCACGTAATCTGTAGCCAATGCTATTCAAGGAATCAACCTGCATGTAAACTCAACACCTTCCGTTTCGCACTATACAGTCATCCCCGCGTGGGGGCTGTCTTTCACTGGAGTACAGTACATACAAGCACAGTACATGTAAAATTGTACGCATGTTAGTTTTAAATCAGCTGAAAAAGCAGTAATGCTAGACAGTGAGATAGTTTAGGGCCTATTTACACATCTCCTTATGCTGGCTTCAACAGATTCTATGTTCCTTATATAAAATTGTCCAGTGGAGCTTCCCCTATGTCCTATTTATTTATCACACGCTTTTATTTGTTTATTTATTTATTTTACCTGATGGAGTTAAGATCGTAAGATATCTCTTCTACTGAACCAGGGTTAAATTATACTACAATAAGAATTATGATAAATGATACGTAATAGATATGGACTACACAATATAAAGTTCACAAGGGGAAGAAAGAAAAATAGTAGTAATAATAATAACAAAAATAATCTATAATTAGATTAAATAAAGAAAGTTTAAATATAAAGGAATAATAAAAGTATCGATCTTGTATTGATTCAGCGTTTCTGTTAAACTACTGCTTGGAAAAAATAAGATAATTCAACTTAGAAACACATTTTGCTTTCATAGATTTTGAAAAAGCATTCGACAAAGTAGAGAGACCAAACCTCTTCATTATATTGGAAGTCAGAAATATGCCAAATTTACTTCTGCAGAACATACAAAATATTTACAAAGACAACACCATAAAGATTAAATTAAATAACAGTTTTTCTGAAGAAGAAATTATATATCGTGGTGTGAATCAAGATTGCCCCCTATCCCCAACACTCTTTGCGATCTATATGAACGAAGTTAATATTTGTTGTTGGAACAAGAATATAAATTTTCATAAGAATTTCGGAAAATACAAAATTAAACACCCAATTGTTTGCAGATGACCAAATAATAATTGCAAATTCAGAAGATAATCTGCAGAACGGTCTATATGAACTTAACAAAATTACAGAAGAATATGGATTGATGACATCTACAGAGATAACAAACATTATGGCATTTCAAGGTGTAGATTCTGTCAGAAGTGAAATTGTACTAGACAATAACATTTTAGAGCAGGTGAATAATTTTACATATCTAGGATGGAATATCTCATATGAGGAAAAGGATGTAAATGCAAAAATATCAAAATTTTAAAGGATTTTGGGGTTAATAAATTCTATCTTCAAGCCACAGTTAGTCCAAAAACATTCAAGACTAAAAGTGTATAAAACACTAGCTCTTCCAACCCTTTTCTAAGGTAGCGAAGTATGGACATTGAAACAGAAGGATATACAGAGACTTAGATCTACTGAAATGATATACCTTCGGAGGACTGCAGGATACACACTACTAGATCACAAAAAATTAAGACATCTTAGAAAAATTACATATGGAACCTTTAGAAAACAATTTTTTTTACTATAAATCAAGATGGATGCAACATGTTCACCGAATGGGAGATCACAGGATACCCAAACAAATGTTAAGATACAAACCTGCAGGAAGAAGAAGACCAGGGCGTCCACTCAAGAGATTTTGGGTAGTATTTGTCTTGAGGCCGAAACAGGTCAACAAATGGCCTAAATTCGTGAATGTACTATGATGATGATGATAAAAGTATACAGGGAACACGGTTATATATTGTATTGTCTAAGTAAATGTTAAGCGAGTTTCTTTTTAAACTGTTTTTTGAGTCGGGCAGCTCTTGATGTAAGAGCGGAGGAAATTCCGAAATCGGGTGACTGAAACAAGGAAGGATGAGGAATAGTGAGATGTTCCATGTAGAGGAACAGCTAGAGTTAAACTTTCTCTCGATCGTGTGTTTAAGTTATGGTGGGAGGATAGCCAGAATCACCATGTATTACAAATTCTAGCTAACATATTCTGAAGATGAAGTTTCCATCAAAATTGAAGCCTTGTCGCAGGTATTCGAGTTACACGGAGCTTCATCTTAAGGTTTAAAGCTGTCATTTTCACACTTTGCCTTTAGCTCTTACTTGTCATCGAATGACAAATTCTGGATCATACTGTTGGGCAAAGAGGTAAGCACTCGTCTACCAGGACTGGCAAAATGATTTAGGATTTTTAAAAAGATTTGACAACTGATGTCTTCTATTCCAGCGAAACGTCTGCTTTAAAAACTACTGAGATTTATAAAAAAAAAGAAGAATGAGAAAGATCTCCACAGTATCCTATTATAAGACATCAATGTTCCGAGAGATTTGATAAAAGAACATACGCCTTTATATGAACAATAATCCTACTTTTTGTAACCCACTTCACCATCTCTGGGTTTTGTAACTTATGAAATGTTATGTGCTCCAATAAAAATCTTGTAACATGTAAGTAGCTCGTAATCTCATATGTGTAAACTCGTGGCTCTTTCAAAAAAGGATATATCGTATATACTCCGATATAGAATGGATACAGCTTTTCATAACCTAACAAGTATATATTTTACTATATTTTACCAATTGTGAAGCAAAGACTTTTTTAATATAAAATTTGTTTTATGCTTCTTCATAGGAGCAGGAACTGGAGCTCTTAATATATGTCTCGTAAACATTTGAAGCTGGTTTTGAAAAATTGTATATTGGCATTGTAAAAATCATCGCATGAATGTAAATATATCTAGATTTTGTAATACGTTGTTCAGTATGTATTACTTTCAATTCCTAATATTCAGTAATATAATACACGATATAATTTACTGTATAATCAAATGTTTACGTTTTTTTATTATGATGTTGTATTCTATACTTTCGTTATTAGACCTATGTCAATGTTGTGTTTAATCGAGTTTTATGTATGTATATATATACGTGTCCCGCGCCGTAGCCGAGCGGTTAAGGTAGGAAGCCTTGGCGCAGAGCTACGGGACTTGCGCTGGTTCGAGTCTCCATGGGGGAAGAAATTTTCTCATGGTATTTCGGCCAGTATGGGACCGGTGCCCACCCAGCATCGTGAGGCAATTGGGTAGCTACAATAAGTAGCGGCTCCAGGTTGAGGAACCAGCTATAACGGCTGGGGGACTCGACATGCTAACCACATGTCACCCCTACACTGGCTGTTGATCATCTACCTCTGTGATTGACACATGTGGATGTGAAGGGTCAGCAGCCGGCTGGTAAAAGGGCAACCGCTGAAAAGTGGAAATACCCTCAATCGGAATATATATAGCCTACGTATGTGTGTGTGTGTGTGTGTGTGTTTTCTGAAGAGGATGATGTCTGATTGAATCACTGAGAAGATCTTAGTGTGGAAAATAGATCAGAGAAGAATAAAGGAAAGACGTAAAAAAGGTGTGAGAAGAAGTATGAATGAACTGGGACTTACAGGTGAGGATGTTCAAGCTGGAGAAAGCGAATTTGTTAAAGGTGACAGAAAAACCACTGTATTGTGGATAAATTCGCTTTAAGACTAATAATAATAATAATAATAATAATAATAATAATAATAATAGCTTTATTTTACCTGGCAGAGTTAAGGCCTTAAGGCCTTGTCTACCACTCAACCAGGTTTAAAAAAAATACAAAAAAAATCGATTACAAGTTATGAATACAATACAATTAATATTTATAATGTATTTTGATTTACTCTAAATTTAACGAATTAAATATATAATATGTACAAGATATATAAAAAAACGAGGAAAAGATTGGCATAGTATAAAATTAAATAAATAGAGAAAAATTAATTATTAGACAACAGGTAACTGTATAAGCGTGACTTAAAGGTGCCAAGTGTGCGGCAACCCCTGCCCTTTCAGTCTAACCATAACCTCTCGTTTGTTAGAAGCTAATTTAGTTACGCTTTTCTTACAGAGGGAAGTAGATTATACGGCGGATGATTGTAAAACATTAGCTCAGGATAGGGATGTATGGAGAGCTTATGTCCTTGCGGCCATGAACCTCCGGGTTCAATAGTGCCAGTGAGCTAGTTAGTTATTTTCTTACAGATATAATGAGTGGCATGTGGCCTGTATACCGGCCTAATGAGACATCTAGTAGGCAACTAAAGTATTACTTTGAAAATGAAGATTGTTACATTTTCCTTAGGGGTTCTTTCTTCAGGCTTAAGATTCTTTACGAGCCTGACAATCTTCAGTCTTGGGACCCACGGCTCTAAGTCCCTTCCAGAGGTCTTAGTCCTTGCATTTTTCCGTCCTAAAAAATCCACCGCGTCTGAACACGCGAATCAAGGAAGAAGGCAAGGGTCATATCTACCAGACCACCGCGGCCGACCCGTTGGCAATATAATTTACTATATAAAGTTTTAGGTTTTTTATTATTTTATTTTTTATTTTCATTAATAAGTCAATGTTGTGTTCAATCAAATATATATATATATATATATATATATATATATATATTGCAGATTTTCGCGGATATAAGTGTGAATATGAAAGTTTTCTTGGGTGTTCCGCGTCTTGGATTCAAGTTCGGCCTCTGGCCACTGATTCCATGTCATGCAGCACGCCCGAGTTCGATCCTCGGTCGGGACAAGTTCCTGGGTGAGATTTTTTCTTGGGGTTTTTTCTCATCTGTAAGACAAATATCAGCAAACGTTAAGGCCCAAAGATCCCCGAACACCATCTAGACATCATTATCATCACTATAATACTCAGATTAAATTTAGGATTAAGGTCTCTCCAGGCGCTCTTTTAACATTTTTTTTTTTCATTGAGAATTTTCATCATTGAGGTTTTTTTCTCCAACCAATCTTAGTAATTAGAATAAGTTTTAAAAATACATAAATGACTGCGGACGATTTGATTGTCAGTTTGTAATACATATTCATAAATTCCCCTTAATTAAAATTCTCCATCATTCTCTGTCCTCTGTGTCTTGATCCGTTACACCAAATTTCCTCATTTAATGTTGAATGCTATTCTTCCAGGTGGCTTCTGGTTTTTCTTTTCTGTTCCTTCTTTCAATTTTCCATGTATGGACGGCACTTTGGTAGTTTTCTATCCAGCATTCTCCTTACGTGCCCATATCACATTAGTCATCTGAGTTCAATCTCATCCATTATAGGCTACTTCTTTCCGCATTCATCCATTTTCTAATTTCTATATTTTTAATATTCTTTCCAGTCGAGATTTTCTGGTAGCTCTTCTCCAAAAATCCATTTCAACTGCATTTATTTCTGTTGGCATGTTGTGTCATTACCCAAACTTCCGATCCATATAACATTATTACTTTCTGGAATGGACTTATAAAGTACTTGTTTTGTTCTTTTAATTATGCTTTTACTCTATGGTACAGAGTTTAACATTCCTATGGTTTTTCTTCCATTGCTGATCATTTTTGCTATTTCTTTATTTTATGTTCCATCTTTCTCTATAATTGATCCCAAGTAACAGAAATCATCGCTCTTCTGTCTCTTTATCCCGTCAATATATAATTAATGCATTTTGGTAATTTGTTAAATACTCTGTTCTTTCTTGATTTTCAAACCCCTTTTCTGATATGTTGCCATCGTTATCTTCCATATATGATCGGGGTAGCGTAACTCCGCCTTCCAGGCGCCCCAAAGTCGGAAATAAATTACAAGTTTGTCAATGCAAGGAGAGAATACCAGAAATGCCGTAATGATAACCTGGTGTCATTGATAAAAGACAATAAGTTAAGATTTTCTTCTAAAAGTTCTATATGGTTTTATTATTAAATTTTGATCTTCTAGAAATATGTTGCAACCTAGGCCTGCTGTACAAGAGGGGAGCACTGAACTGTCGGCAGGATTGGCATACAATGTGTTGAGAAAGAGAGAAGTAACAGACCATAGAAATAGGAGAAGGACCGCATTTCCTTGAATCTTTCATTCAAATTCATTCAAGGAATCTTTCTAAATATTTATCTTCCTTCCGCCCTCTCCCTCTCCTAACATACCGCCTGCGTCTTCCTCCGTTCAAAGCTGTATTTCAAGAGCATCCAACCGAAATTTTACCGATAGCGCGTCCTCTGGAAGCTTGTGCTTTTAATATTAAAACGCAACTGAGCATGTTTTCCTTTCGGCACTGTGTAAATATCCTGGCGATGTGTTGGTGTTTTCGGTTTTCTTATTCTATTCTTTCATCCAGTTACTGGTATCAGTATGAAATATTTGTACTCGCAAATAAAAACACAACACACATCTTTCAAATGCAATTTTAGTTTTTATTATTTAATAATTATTAAACTTTTCCTGTTTCAAAATATGTAGCCCTTTGTACATTACACCCCAAATAACGCCACACACACGTACTCATACTGAACATGGCGAATATGTTACTGATAATTATGATTGCCAGATGATATTCATGTATGCATTGACACTGGTGGTCGCAATTTTAAACAGTTGCTCTGATCTCTAAGGTGTTGCTATTGTAGACCTTCGTACGTACATTTTACCCCAAGATCCATAACAATGTAAAAAAAATTCTTTTTCTCGTGATATGATATATTATTTGAGATAAAGTGGTACATTTAGTAGATATAAAGGTTCTAGTTTTACTGGAAAAAAATTAATTCTAAACTTTTCTTTAATCTTGTTATTAACTGATTTTTTAGTTTAGTTTTACATAAATAGGGATAAACTTGTTTATATATTTTATAAGTGATTACAATTTTAAAATATTATGAATTTAAAGTTGGTTATTAATTTAAGTATGTTAAAACTTTACTTAAAATGTTTTAACTTTTTTTTTTACTTTAAAATCTTACCGTAATGTTTTAATGAGTCTTCAACTTTTGATCAAAATTGTATCTATGATAGAGGACAACAAACTGAACATTTGTATATATGGAACGCATGGCCGGAATGCACGGTTCATGTTATTTAAAAAAAAAGTGCGTTTCACAGCTGGGAATAAAATGGTTGTTAATTCATATTTGTGCGCGACAATGAACAACTGCCTGACGCTGGTTGTCCCTGAGTGCATATGCCTGCAACTGGACGAGACGACTTCTCACTTCGAAGTTGAGGTCCATCAGCATCTTGATCATACAATCGTTGGATTGGAATGGAGGTCCTGTCCCATGGCGACCGCGTTCGCCGGATCTCACCCCTCTGGATTTTTTTTTTCGGGGAGCACTTGAAGCCGTTGGTCTATGAAATCCCAGTAGACACTGACGAGTAACTGCTTGTTAGGGTCCTCTCGTTGTACAACAGGCTCCAGGAATACTTGAAACAGTTCGACAAAATTATCTGCGTCCACGTAATTGATACTAGTGGTCGCAACTTTAAACATAGACTTATCTCCAGCTCCTTCTGCTGATGATGGGACTAGTCCCGAAAGCCCTACAGAGAATTAATAATTTACAAAGGTGAGGAGATGAATCAAGAAGGTAGAAATGTTATATTATAATTTTAATTTTGTATTAAAGCATTAGGTTGAAATAACTAACTAACTCACTGACACTATTGAACCCGTAGATTCATGGCCGCGCGGACATAAGCTCTCCATACATCCCTATCCTGAGCTAATGTTTTCCCATCATCCCCTGTATAATCTACTTCCCTCAAATCACAGTTAATAATATTGACTATTTAACTCATGCCCCAAATGGGAGTCAATGACCAATCACATTTCAATGAATTTAGATTTACAACCAATCACAGTCGTTTTCACCTCGATTCTATCAGTTTAATTTTATCACATTAAAATCAAGCTCCTCCTTTTTTAATATTCTGAATAGGTCATATCATTATTTTGCAGTGACCGACTCTAAATACGTTTAATGTAACAATGTATATATTATGATGTAAAAATTCTGATGTTCCGGAAAAATAATTGACATATTTACATCATAGGACATCAGAAATTAATTAATAACCTTTAGTGTTGGTTATAAACAGTTTGATGTGTTTCATTTTTTCTCCACTAGGGTGCATTCTTTACAATATTGCGATCCTTTGGCAATAAATAATATGATCTGGTTGCAGTGATGAACAAATAACTTAGGCCCTAACAAACGATTCTCATTTATTTTCTTCAAACATCGCCGTTTTACATTAAATATATAAATGTTTTAAAATAACTATATTTAAATAATGATTTTGAGTAAACAGCTTAATTTTATTCGTTAAATAGTCCTAACAAATGCCACTCTTGATTTCCAAATTCTCTAGATAAATTGGAAATTACTAGTGACATTACTTATGATAAATATTATTATTATTTGTATTAAATAAAAAATAAAGTATTAATTATTAAAATAACACTTTTAATAAGATTTTATTTTTTATAATAAAAAATTATTCAGTTTGTTTCTGAAATATATTATAGTTTGGTAGTCTCTGATACAGGGTGAAAGATAGTTCCATATTCTAGCAAGAGATACTGTAAAAAATTGTAACAGGTAGTTTGATGAGGAGGGATATAAAAGAAAATGTGCTGATGGAATTCGGTGCCTAATTTATATGGATCAAGAGTCTAACATAGCAGTGTGATAAATAACTAGGTGTTGATGCATGTAGTATTTTATAGAGAACATATAGGGAATGGTCGTTTCTACGATCTTGTAAACGAAGTTCCGAAAAGAAAGGAAGCAACGGAAAAAAAAACTAAAATAATTGTTCGGTTCCATAATAAATGCAATTGAGTACCAGAAGAAATATCTAAGTGATTCCACAGTTCGTAATTTCCTAAGAGAAAATTTTACCTTGGTAGAGTGGCCCGAAGGACGTACTCTGTCAATCAAGAAAAATTAATTAGCCTAATTAATTTGTTGATCAAATTATCCAGTATATGATCTCTATTTACACTCACGGTATATTGTTTAATTTAGTTACTTCATAGTAACTTTTTATGATGAATTAATAAGTTTTATTTCTCTTAAATTTTTCACTTTAGTGTGCATTTAATCCTTATATAGGCCTATAAAATGAGTATAAATCTGCCTACCTGTTTGTCTGTCTTCTTATAAAGGACTTAAAACTACTTGACCGATTTGAATGGGGTTTTCCCTATCAATTATAGAATTTTTCCTCGAAAAATTAATGTATATAACACATCATCATCATCATCACTCCAAGGATTAGACAATTGCCCGTTCCGACTTCATATTGCATCAGCCCAACGTCTTCTAGGTCTTCCAACATCACGCCTTCCTCTTGCTTGATAATTTCTGGCTAACAATGGATATCTCTCCTTGCTCATTCCATCCATGTGATCAATCCATTTCTGTCTGTAATTCGTGACTTTATCCAATAAAGGCTGTACTTTCAATTCTTCTCTTATATCCTCATTTCTTATTCTATCAAGTCTTGTACATCCTTTTACTTGTCTTAGGAACCGCATCTCTGCCGTCTGTATTCTATCCTTCTGTCTTTTCACTGGAGCCCAAGTTTCACATCCATACAATATTGTGGGAACCGCCATAACATTATACATTTTTATCTTGGTTTCTTTTCTAATTTTATTTTGAATGTTCTCTGTATTGTTCCACACCCGTCTGAAATTTATTTATTTTGGAGTCAATATCTCTTTCCACATTGTAGCCAACATCACAGCCCAAAATATTTGAAACTAGACACCTGTTCTATACTTTGATTTTCTAAAATAATTTTGGTTCTCACTGGATCTCTTCCTCTAAAAGCCATGGTCTTCGTTTTCCTTACAGAAATTTTAGATCGTATAATTACATATTTCATTTAATGCATGCATTGATTTCTGTAAGTCGTCTTCATTTTTCTGTATTATGATTACATCGTCAGCAAATAAAAGATTATTTATGCACATTTTATTATCCATTCTTATTCCTGGATTTACTAAAACTTTCCATTTATTAAAAATATCGTCTATATATATATTAAACAAAGTGGGTGATAAACTACATCCTTGTCGTAATCCAGTATTTGTTTTGATTGCATCTGTTCTTTTGAATCCGGTATCTATAATTATATTTGTGTCTTCATATAATGTCTTTATTGTTTCTACAAGGCACAGCGGGTATCCTTTCATTCGTAATATTTCCCATAATTTTTGTCTGTTTACTCGATCGAAGGCCTTATCCAAATCTATAAATCCTATGTGAGTTTCTAAGTTATGTTCTCTTCTCTTTTCTATGAGTTGTTTCAGTGTAAAGACATTGTCTATACATGACCTTCCCTTTCTGAATCCACTTTGATTTTCACTTATTATTACTTCTGTTATGTTTCTCAATCTATTATTTATTATTTTCGTATATATTTTGTAGCCAGTATTCATTAAGCTAATCCCTCTGTAATTCTCGCAATTTCTCCGGTCTCCTCTTTTGAATATATTCTTGACAATTGCTGTTTTCCAAGTGGTTGGAATCCCATAGGTCTGCCAACATATATTAATTAGATGAAGTATTCGTAGTTTACACAATATTCCACTATATTTGATTAATTCCATATTTTATTATCTAATCCTGTTGCTTTCCTATTCTTAGTGGTTTTCAAAGCCATTTCTAATTCATTTATGTCTATTACATCAATATTTTCCACTTTTATTTCTTCCTCATTGTTCTCTTTTCCTTCAATTTCCTCCTTTTTCCAAAGTTTTTCATAATGCTGGATCCATTCTTGTTCTGGGATTATATTCAATCTGGCAGAATCTTTCTCAGTCTGATTTAGATGTTCACTAATTTATAACCTATTTCTTGTCTTCCATACATATCATGTTCTACTGAGCTTATAAATTTATCCCATGACTCCTGATGGGATTTTCTTATAATGCTTTTAGCAATTCTCCTTTTCATTTTATATTCTTCATAAGATTCTTCTGTTTTCAGTCGTAAGTATGTATGATATGCTTTTTGTTTTTCATTCACTGCATTTTGTATATTCGCATTCCAAGTTCTCAAGCCCTTCCTATTCCTTATTCTATTTTTTCTTTCCTAATATCTCATTTGCTGTTTTATGTATTACATTTGATATATTTTCCCATTCAATATTTATATCTTCTGACGTCGCTATCTCTGATATATATTTATTCATTCTGCTTCATAATGTTGTCTAATACTTGATCTTGTAATAAATATATTTTATATACTTCTTCTTGGTTTCTTTTGTTCTTTATGTTATTTTTCCGCCATTTAGCTATTATGTTTATTTTGCTTATCACGAGATAGTGATCAGAGTATATATCGCTGCCTCTATGTACTCTCACATCTTTTACCAAGGCTCCTAGCTTGTTGTTTACGATTAAATAGTCAATTATTGATCTTGAGTTATATCCACTTCTTGTATATTTATGTATGTCCTTTTTTCGGAAATAGGTATTCATTATTTTTAATTGATTATAGGCTGAAAACTGTCTCAAATCCTGTCCATTTTCATTTATTGTTTTTCTCCATTATTTCCTATTACATTAGGTATAGGGACATTGCCTACTCTGGCATTTAAGTCTCCACTTATTATTAAATGATGATCTTTTGTATATTTATCAACTAATGTTTGTAATGTTTTATAAAATGTTTTTGTTTCTTCTTTCTTGCCTTCCTCTGGGCATACACAGCAATTATCATCATATATCCTCTTTCAATTTTAAATCTGGCTATCAGGATTCTTTCATTTATAAACTCATAGCTATTCAATTTGTTCTTCCATTTTTCATCTATTAAAATTGCTACTCCACACTGCGCTCTTGTTGTCTGTTCTACTCCGCTATACAACATAGTATAGTGTTGTAAGTCCTTTGTTCCTTTTAGTTTCTTTTTTGTTTCTGTTATTGTTGCTATATTTATTCTTTTTTCTTTAATTCTCTTTCTAATTCTTCTTCTTTTGTATTTATTCCCCTTACGTTCCAATTTCCTAATTTCAAAATGTCCTTTATTCAAATCGTATCCTTTATCTTGCTTGGGTCGGTTCCTTTTATGACAATCCGGCTGATTTCCATGAAGCTTCTCAGTAAGATAAATGTCTCCTGGAAGCGTTACGAGCGCTTCGCAGGACAAGGATGGTGGAAGGGCTGCTTCCTCTGAGCCTCCAAACATGCTCCTCTGGGTATCCACCCCCCAAGAGAGGGCTGCTTCTTCCGCTCTTCAAGCCCTACAAGTTTAGCTGTGCTATTCCTTGTCGCCCTGTTGACCGTTGAAGACTTGACTTGACGAAGATGTGGCCGCCCAATATGGATACAGACGCCATTCCTTCGTTGTGAGCTATACTTAGTTCCCTCGCCTCTTACCCACCAGCAAGATTAACCTAAGTCAATCTTCCCCAGTAGAGTCGTCTGGTTCATCGGGTACTAAGCCCCCCCACCACGTCAAGGTGATATAGCTCCTGGGGGGTATATATAACACATTACACTACATATTATAGGGCCGAAGCTAAGAAAAAGGGCATTGATGCACTAAAAGTAGCTTTTTGGACGCTTAAATGGTTTACCCTGCCTAAATCATAACAAATATACCAAATTAATGTATACAGAATTGAATATCTCAACAAATTCTATAAAAAAAGTCCCCGGCAGCATATGTCTATTTCGTCTATATTTTACGCATAACTCACGATAATTTTTGTCTTTCAGCTCATTGATGCGAAGAAGAATGGGATAAGTAGATTCCCTGTCAACACAGCGTAACCAGTACGGGTATCTAAAAATAACACTGGTCAACATGATTTTTGTCTCATGAATACCAATAATTGTAGGCCTACTTGATGCAGTTTTTTTTCGTGTTTTTTCAAATATGTATTCGAAATTTCTCCATCACCCACAGTTTTTTTATTTTAATTTCAATTAATGGATTTAAATAATTCTTTTTTTTAATAAACCTAGATTTCTTCTCGGAAAATCTTGGCGCAGTGAGCGATGAGCACGGGGAACACTTTCATCAGGAGATTTCATCTATGGAAAAGAGATATCAAGGCAAATGGAATCCTAATATGCTGGCCGATTATTGTTGGACCATCAAGAGGGATGCTCCACAGCCGAAATATAACAGAAAATCGTAATTTCTTACTTTCTAGCTGAGTCCGAATGTTCGAATATTGTGTAGTTACGAATGTAGAAAATATTAAAGTGTTTGAAATTAATAAATTCCTGTTCTCTCGGAAACATTGCGTGTTGGAGAAAAAACCGATACCATATTTGAATTCAGGAGAAAAAATACTATCAGAATCACATATTTTTTTTCTGAGACAAAAAAAAAAGTTGATTTTTTGTTGCTCGGTGTAATTATATATTTATAATTATTTTCTTTTACTTATTCAGCTAAACATAAAAACACGCTACATTTATTTAGGTGCAGCAGCACACGCTGTTATTTAATATCTGTATGGCTCGTTAAACTGAAAATACCGTATCATATATGAAAGTATTATTCTACCAGTTATATTATATGGATGCGAAACATAGACTCTTACTTTAAGGGAGGAAAGGAGATTACGAGTATTATTTGAGAATAAAGTTCTTAGCAGACATTTTTGGACCAAAGAGTGTAGAACAGACAGGTGAATGGAGATGACACATAACAGTAAACTACATGGTTTTTATAGGAAGCCAGTTATAATAAGAACAGTTAAGTCTCGTAGACTGCGAAGGACAGGTCATGTGGGATGAATGGGAAATGAAAGACATGCATGGAAGGTTTTTGTAGGAAAACCATAGATAAAAAGTCCAGTTGGTAGATCAAGAATGAGGTGGGAGAATAACATTAACTATGATTTTAGGGAAGTAGATTATAAGGGAATGATTGAAAAATATTAACTCAGGATAGGGATATATGGAGAGCTTATGTCCGTGCGGCCATGAGCCTACGGGTTCGATAGTGCTAGTGAGTTAGTTAGTTAGTGTTAGTTAGATGGCGTTAGATATTTGGAGGCGGAAAAAGATTTGTTGAATTATGTCTGTCAATTCTTTCCAATATTGCATGCTGCAAAAATACACAGCTATTATTTCAAAAGATTATCTGCTGTTTCTTCTGGAATTCCTTTTTAAGAATTCATACACGGCATAAAAACATGAAGTATTCTATGTTATGGAATGTTTGATGTTCGCCTGCAAAAACTAACTTTTTTTTTCTTCAATTTATTCGCTATTCCGTGTATGCGTGTTTGCTGCTTTTCTCCCCAAAGATTGATCTCTTATATTTGATATGAATACAAAATAATCTTGTCAATAGTCTTGACATGCAGAATTTGTGAACGTGAGTGTATTCACGATGGAATAAATTCCACCGAATAAGAGAAATATGCTTGGAATCCTTGCAATTTCCATCTCCCTGTGTCTCCTGTGCTTCTTTTTTTTACGTCATCTAAGTTTTGCTTGCTCCAGTTTTATGCCAGGAATAAATGTCTTGCTTGCTACTATTCTTGTATGTTGTTTCAAGAAAATGTCTTTACACAACCTAATCTAGATAAATTGTTATAATTCTAAAGCTCTGCGTGACGGTATAAGGATGAGTGGAAAGCTGATTTTATACTTTAGACAATAAGACTTGGTCTTTTGTTCATGAGTCTTCATATCCAAATAGATATCTCTCATTCTGGTAAAATGAAATACAGAGGTAATAGTCGGTTGAAATCTCCACATTTCGTGAAGAATATAAATTATTGAATTCGTACCAGACAGCACAACTGTCGTAGATCAAATGGCTGTACATTTTTTTCTTGTGTCTTGTGTGATATAATTTTTATAACCAACTAACCCACTCACTAGTGATATCGAACCCATAGCTTCATGGCCTCACGGACATAAGATCTCCATAGATCCCTATCCTGACCTAATGTTTTCTAATCATCCCCTGAATAATTCACTTCCCTCAAATCATGGTTAATGTTATTCTCCTACCTTAATTTTGGCCAATTTATTGATAGCTTTACTTTTGGTTTTCCTACAAGAAGTTTCCATTCCCCTTTTTCATTCTCCATTCGTTACATGCCCTGCTCATCACAGTCAACGAAAGTTATACTGTTCTTAATACAGGCTGTTCCAAAATTATGAACGGAGTTTCGAAGTTATTTAATTTCCCTCACATGATATATATATAAGAACAAACGTTACATGGGATTAAAGAGAAACTATTCGAGTTTTCATAACATACTTTTATAAGTGTTCGATGTGAGCACCTTTCGTCACAAGGCACACATCAAGCCGATTGTCGAATTCCTCCCAAACCTTGGTCGGTATAACAATCCTTCTTCCCAAGACTGGAAGGTCGACGGGAAATGGTGGTACGTACACATGGTCCTTCACATACCCTCACAGGAATAAATCACAAAGTGTGAGATCGGAGACCGTGGAGGTATGGAAATTAATCATGTCATCCGGACCGACGCGTCATTTGGTGTTCGTTGACGTCCTGGACTTTTCCTTTTACAGATACATCCCGTTGTTTCTAACTGTTTATACCATCGACGGATAATTTTATCTGTCTGAGGATAAATTCCAAATTGCCGTCGGAAAGCTCGCTGCACTCCAATAATGGAATCAGACCTCGCAAATTGCAACACACAGAATGACTTCTGTACACGAATCGCCATTTTCACAAATTTAACGCTGACGTCGTAATAATGACGAGAAACAAATTATTGCATACAGAATATGAAACTTTGACAGTTTTTCTTTCATTATAGCAAATAATCACGCAAGCAATTTCGTTTGTACAGCTATACCAACTACTTAAAACCCCGACCATCATTTTAGAACGCGGTTACATCTGGTTTCTTTTAAAGATCATTCCTGTCTTCTCAATTCGCCTCTCTGTTCATCTCTCTTTCATTCATAAATTTTCCTAAGAGCTTTATTTTCAAATACGATCTAAGAACATATATCACAGTCTAGTAATTAAGTTCCATACCGTTCACGTAGGAAACATATCATTATGTCATTGCGTTAGATGAAAGATTGAAACTTTTCCCCTCACTGGTTGACTTGCGCATCCGTGATCTAGTACCACATTCTCTTCTCGATTAATTTGAAATATCCCTAATTTAACTTGATCACGTTATGAAATTTGTGGACAAAAGCCAGGAGTGGCTTTATTGCAAGATTAAATTAGATTAGATACGAGTTCGTGCCCCTCCATGGTATCTTTACCTTGTCGTGGTGGAGTGGCTTGCGTACTATGCCGGTGGTAGCATTGCTTGCTGATAGGGTTACCCATGCCGGACTGGTCGAAGGTGATAAGCCAGACGAAAAAAGTACATTGGTCGAAAGAGTGACAATCTTTCACCGTAAAAATACTTAAACCCATAAAAAATAATAAATAATTTAAAGATAAAGGCAAGAAACTCTTCCACGCTAGATATATCAGTTTATCATAATGGTAGTCAAGAAATGCGGACATGCGTTCAACTAGGGTTAGATTTTCCGGAGATCAAATAGTCCCCCATTCTCCAGGCGGGGACTATTTCAGGGAACCCATGTCAAAGGCTCAAATGTAGGGACATGTTCCTAGGAACGTGGAATGTTAGGACTTTATACATTAGCGGGGCGCTAGAGGTATTAACCCGTGAATTAGATAAATCACCCTTGGATATAGTCGCTTTACAGATTTGAGGGAAGTAGATTATACAGAGGATGATTGGAAAACATTGGCTCAGGATAGGGATATATGGAGAGCTTATGTCCGTGCGGCCATGAACCTACGGGTTCCATAGTGCGAGTGAGTTAGTTTTACGGGTTCGGGTTTTTAAGGCCCTAAATATAAGGGCTAATTGTTCGTCAACGGGCGGACTGCAGGAATCAGACGGAACAGATTTGGTTATGATATACATTGTTTCAATAGGGACTGTCCACATCGTACATATATGCCCAGTCCCTATTGAAACAGTGTAGGTCTATCATCATCATCATTAGCATAACAAAAGTGAGTGGGTCAGAATTTTTGTCCAGGCTTCTCTACCTCTTGCAACCGTCCACCAATTCTTGAGTTTTAAAGATTTGACATTTTGTAATACTCCACCCAACCATCTCAAATTCGATCTTTCGGCTCTCCGTCTTCCTTCTGGCTTACCATCTATAATTCTTCTAACTACTTAATTTTTGGTCATCCTCTGCGTCATAAAATAAAATAAGTTAAAATATACCTTATTAGGTAAAATCCGTCGTCCTCAACTTATAAAATATGTATGCTTTATGCCCATCCGTCCCATCTTCAGCAGGTCACTCTTCGCTACAACATCCAGTATGATGGTTGATGCTGCTGGTCCTAATGTGGTGTTGTCGTGACTAAACTCTGCGTATGTGATATCCATCTTAGATGTTTACTTTAATATATGTAATGATATCTGATGATTTTCACAACTCATATAATTTCCTGTTATATCTCATTCCCCACTCTCCATATACCTTAATAGGTCAATATATTCTTCGAGTATCTTTATTTGAAAAACATCCAATCGAGATTTGTCATGTTCAGTCAGAACTCAGGTTCACTCACGTAAGTGAGCACTGGTTTAGTGTAGGCCTGTATCATAACCAAATCCGATGCGTGCCGTCCGTCCAATGACGAACAATGTGTGCTTACCTGAACTCGGCAAACTTATTTCAGGTTCATTGCATCACGCATGCTTACTTTATGGAATGAATGTGGTGAAATCTACCCTACGGTGATATGTAGACAGTTATAATGTTCCTGATTCTACATACATCAAGCATAAACATTTATTACTCATTTCGCCATTTTTTGGGCTGGGTCCAAGGTCTTGAGGAGGGGCTACAAACCTATATTTCGCCTTATTCTGTCTTAAGTTGAAACACAGGCTCGGAATCATAGGGAATTGTGTCCCATTAGATCACCACAACCATACAATTATAAAATGGTTTGCTAAACCAGACTATTTTTACACGCTTTATATTAGCTTGACCTGTATCTATCTATCTATCTATCTATCTATCTATCTATCTATCTATCTATCTATCTATCTATCTATCTATCTATCTATCTATCTATGTAACTGAATCTTTCAACGCGATTTTCACCCACTTAAAATCGTTGGATCGACTTGAAACTTTGTATACTTTTAGAGGACCCGTGACAATACAATAATTTCATATTTATTTTGTAAAATCCTGGCCATAATCATCAGAAAATCAAAAAAAAGTGTTTTTGTATCAATGTAACGGAATCTTTCAACGCGATTTTCACCCACTTAGAAACATTGGATCGACTTGAAACTTTGTATACTTGTAGAGGACCCGTGACAATACAATAATTTCATATTTATTACACGCTTTATATTAGTTTGACCTGTATCTATCTATCTATGTAACGGAATATTTCAACGCGATTTTCACCCACTTAAAATCATCGGATCGACTTGAAACGTTGTATACTTGTAGAGAACCCGTGACAATACAATAATTTCATATTTATTTTCTAAAATCCTGGCCATAATCATCAGAAAATAAATAAAAAGTGTTTTTGTATAAATGTAACGGAATCTTTCAACGCGATTTTCACCCACTTAGAAGCATTGGATAGACTTGAAACTTTGTATACTTGTAGAGGACCCGTGACAATACAATAATTTCATATTTATTTTCTAAAATTTTGGCCATAATCATCAGAAAATCAAAAAACGTGTTTTTGTATCAATGTAACGGAATCTTTCAACGCGATTTTCACCCACTTAGAAACATTGGATCGTCTTGAAACTTTGTATACGTGTAGAGGACCCGTGACAATACAATAATTTCATATTTTGTTTCAAAAATCCTGGCCAGAATCATCCGAAAATCAAAAAAATCAAAACTGGTATAATAGGTTGCGGACTTGTCGAGTTTTTAGTCAATCGTTGTAAAAGCTCAGTTGGTAGAGCAGTGAACTCTTAGTGGTATATAATTTCAGTAATCCATACGTCGCTGGTTCAAATCCGGCTGGGAGGGTTTTTTTATAGAAGAGTATTACTTTTAGCTCATACTACAATAGTATCGAATTTAAAGATATTTACATTTTTATCTTATTCTGTAAAATATTAAAACTAAAAAATAAAAAATAAATAATAGTTTTAAAAAACTAAAAGAACACGCTTGATTAGAAAACTAAAAAATGTAAAATAATTTTAATTTCCAGTACGCTTGGGATAAAATAAAGTGCTCAACAAAAAAAAATGATCTCCAACACATATAGAATAAAATTAGAGTTATCGACAAAAAGAAAATAATTTTACCATCAAAAGCGTGGGGTGATTTTTATGATTTTTACATTTTCTTCTTAGAGAGCTTACTTTCGCCAATATCTGTTTATCATCAAATATATTAATTGATATAGAGCACCCCACGCTTTTGATGGTAAAATTATTTTCTTTTTGTTGATAACTCTAATTTTATTCTATATGTGTTGGAGATCATTTTTTTTTGTTGACCATTTTATTTTATCCCAAGCGTACTAGAAATTAAAATTATTTTTCATTTTTTAGTTTTCTAATCAAGCGTGTTCTTTTAGTTTTTTTAAAACCATTATTTATTTTAATAATAACATGAGGTGAAAGGTAACATGAAATGAATAAATGGAGAATAAATAACATGACGGGTAGAGGGAAGAGTAGTGGAGAGTGTTGGTGGGATAAAATTCAGAAAACGGGAGAACTCCGAGAAAGTGCCGAAAAAACCCGATGTAACCCAACACCATATTGAATAGAGAAGAAGTGGATTTGCATTTATTTGCTAAATATGCAAGAATCCTTTAATAATTTATTCATTACTGTTATAGATAATTTATTAATTAAAATATTATAGTAAGAAATTAAAATTACAGTAATGTATAAGGCCTACAAAATAAAAAATTAACTTCCCTAACTCTGACAACTACAGATAGAACAGCAACAACAACTGAAGAGTTAAAAAAAATTAAATGCACGTTACCATAATTGTATGAATAATTGTAATAATCTGAAATGTACGCACATTATATTTAAATAAAGAGAAGCCTGGATGCCCTCCCAATATAGAGTCATCCGAAAGCCAAACTTGGCAAGATCCCGCGTGATCGACTATTCTGATTGAGCTTTTAAGCGGTTTCCCTCAATCCAAAGTGCAAATGCTGGAATAGACCCCCAAAAGGTCCGCTTCTGACTTCACTCTGCTAATTAACTTCAAATTTGAATTCAACATTTAAACCGGGGCTAATGTATTTTACAGGAACCCGGGGTTCTACCGATTAGGGAGGATCAAAATGGATCGCTCACCGCCAACACTTGAGTGATGGCCGCAGAGCTTTCCATCTATCCATCATCTTTTCACTGTTCAATTTTAAATCCACACCACTTAAAATAGGCTATAATTTACTTATAAAATGTATAAATAAACTTACACCTATTCGTATTAAACTTTAAAAAATGGATAAATAATAACAAAATTAAAGTAAAGTTTTAAATTCGAATTATTTCACATAAAAGTATCCCTGGTGGCTCCGTGGCGCAAGCGGTTAGACGCTCACCGCTGGGGTCCCGAGATCGAGTCTCGGTCACTCCATGTGGGTTTCATGGTGGACGAAACGGAGCTTGGTAGGTTTTTCTCGGGGTTTTCTCCCGTTTTCCCCTGCCACAATTTCATTCCACCATTTCTCCATACTCATCTCATTGATTTCGTTCCTTTTCATTCATCCGCCCACGTGACGATGCATCAGGATTGATCGGCCGACACCCTTATCGTTCACAGACCTCTAAAATATAGGGTCTTCATCTCATCTCGACCCGACCTGAGTTGGACACGAGTTGAGGATATTTATTTATTTTTTATTTAAAAGTACCCCTACGGTACCGCCTGGATTTGAAACTGCGATCCCAGTCAGGGCAGCCGCGCGCGCTAGCCACACTGCCACCGAGACAGCTTATTGCAGGGAGGATGACCCACTTGTAACCAATATATCTAGGAACATGTCGTACTGCAGGGTCAGTCACTCCCGCAAGGGGACTATGTGTTAAAGGGAATGTTAGAATCTTGTTATACTCCTGCTTGCATCTCCTCTAACTGGAGGAGGAAACTTAATAGAACATCATGACGAATTATGGCCAAGCTTCTAAGTATACACTGAATTGCGTCCTATCTTCAAGCAAATGTATTGCCTTAATCAGTGGCGTTACAGGGAATTAGCTTCATTGTTTCCTGAAATAGTCAGTGAATGTGAAAGTACCTACTTACTCTTTTACAAGATAATTAATAGGTTGAAGTTTAATTACGTTTACTGCAGTATAAATATAATTTAAAGGCGTAATTCCCTTCATAGTCCCTTCAGTGTATCTTTACCTTGTCTTGGTGGAGTGGCTTACGTGCTTAAATGGCCCCAAGAACTATGCCGGCAGTAGTATTGTCCCATGCCGGACAGGTCGAAGGCGATAAGCCTTGGTTGAAAGAGTAACGATCTTTTAATGGGGGGGGGTGATGGCTGAAATTTTCGACATTTTCGGTTAAATTTATATTAAAAAATACTACGTGCCTTAAAGTATAAGTTGGCGAAGTTTGTGTCCTATGGCGCTTGTAAGTCTCCCTAATGACAGTAGGAGGGCATGTATGCTACATTCTAATTTAACTTCATGCAAACTTTCAAATTTTCTTTTCCACACTTTTATTTTCATTGCATTTTAATACGTTCATATCAAAATAGCATTGACAAATTTAATGATAGAAACACGACATTTTCACTGCATGTGCCACACACTATGGCTAACAATTCTATGCATGGATTTTGAAACAACGTTGATAGGTTTTTAAATAAAAAATAAAATGTGTGTAGTAATTTTAAAAAAATCATATACAGAGGATATATATATATGTTTTTCTTCCTTTATTATAATGATATAGAAAAGTTAATGCATAGTGTTGTTCTAAATACGTCAGTGGTCGTGTAGAAAAAAAATTAAAAAAAATACTAAGAAATTATGGGACTTATTAAACATTTTAATATGCAAATTTTTAAATGGATTTCTTCAATAACTCAAAACCCTTTAAGCCTATAAGGATGAAACTTTAATATAATATTACCTATTATGGCATGAATGTGTGTACACAAAATCAAGTATGTAGCTTAACAAACGTAGAAAGTAGAAAGAAATTGCCCCGACCCCCCCCTTAACGTAGAAATACAATTGTCAAGAAACACGAATATGGGTTCCACTGGGTCAAAATTCCCGGAGGTAAAATAGTTCACCATTGTCTTCTCAGAGTGGGGAATATTTAAGAAAATCTATGCCAAATTCATAAACACAACAGTTTTATTTATAGGAAACCAGGTATAATAAAAACAGTTAAGTTTCGCAGACTGCGATGAGCAGGATATTAGGCACGAATGGGAATGAAAGAGAGGGCATGGAAGCTTCATGTAGAAATCCAGAGGGAAAATTCCCACTTGGTAGACCAAGAATGAGAGGGGAGAATAACATTAACCATGATTCGAGGGAAATAGATTATACAGGGAATGATTGGAAAACATTAGTTCAGAATGAGATATATGGAAAGCTCATCTCCGCGCGGCCATGAACCTATGGGTTCGATAGTGCAAGTAAGTTAGTTAATTCCCTTCATAGTTCTGTGTCGTAGCCAAGAGCATCAAGCTTTGCGACAGGACTTGCGCTGGTTCAAATCCCCATTGAAGTAAGACATTTTGTAATGAAATTTCGTCCGTTATGGGACCGGTGCTCACCTAGCATCGTGAGAAATTTGGGTAGCTACAATAAGTAAGGTTCAAAGTTGAAAAAAAAAAATTACTTGCGACCCGACATACTGATCGTTGTTCTCCTCTGTACTGGCATAATGATCTTCCACCTCTGTGACTAACACATGTCCACTTCTGTCATTGACAAGTTGCTGTGTGGCCAGCAGCCGGATTATCATTGACTCCTATATTAAGCAAGAAGAAAGCTTACGAGTATTTGAGAATAAAGTACTTAGAAAACTCATCGCACCAAAGAGAAACTAACAGACAGTTGAATGGAGAAGACTACTTAACAGTGAGGTGCATTATCTTTATGGGAAACTAGATATTTTAAAATCAGTTAAGTCTTTTTGGCTGCGATGGGTAAGGCATATGGCACGAATTGATAATGATAGAAGGACACAGAAACTCCTTGTAAGAAAATCAGAGACCGAAAAGTACACAGTAAGTATGCCTAGAATAATGTGGATGAATAATATCAACCATGATTTGAAAGAGATTAAATTATACAGGAAAAATACTGGAAAACATAGCTCAGGATAGGGATATATGGAGAGATTTATGTCCTTGCGGCGTTAATGAATCTCTCAGGTTCGGATGGTTCCAGTGAGTCGGTTATACTGAGTCACATATCAAAGTAACCTAGAGTTGAGAAAGTCGCATAACATACCTAATCGGAGAAATAACTATTTCACAATATATAACGCTATGAGGAAGAGAGACTGAGTGAGAGAGAGAGAGAGAGAGAGAGAGAGAGAAGAGAGAGAGAGAGAGTATGAATTTGGCAGAAGGGAAATCCATACGTATGGTACCTATATTGTTATAGATTTTCAATAAGCCCAATTATATCATATTTATCAGTCATTGTTTTATGAAAAACGAGTTAATTAAACTACGAAGGCAGGAATGTGGAGTCATGTAGGTTATTTCTTAATATAGCGACATTTTTATATTGTTAAGCATCGGATAATCGAAATAATACAATTTGATAACCTCGATCCTAATTATCGTAGTTTTATTGTTGGACCTAGACCTCATCGCAGGTCTCTGTGTCTGTCATCCAGAATTTGTATATCCTTGTCGTTAGGCTTATTTTTGCCGTAATTACACCAAATTACGTAGGCTAAAGAATTGTAAACAGTGCTATATGCCGAGTTTTGTACCGCAAAAAAATATTACTTCAGTATACTAACAAAAACAAACACATTATATATATATATATATATATATATATATAATATATATATATATGTCATGATAAGAAAAATAAATGCCTGGGACGGGATTTGCACCCGGACCTCTGGATTGGTACTCCAGCGTGCTATCCATTAACACCACCGGGCAAATCTAATATAAACATTTATTTTCCTTATACATGTATCCACCATTATTACGAGATGTACCGAGAACTCGGTCTTCACTGTTATCTGGTAGCTGCTATAACAAGTAATCAAATTAAAGAGAATATTTTTTACTTTATATATGTATGTATATATATATATATATATATGGACCATACTAATTTACTAATTACACTTGTTTTCCGTATAGATGTCCTTGGAGTGGCCCGTGGTCAGCGTTCGCCTCATACTGACATCTAGGAAACCAAGGTAGTACGAGGACGGGAAAAATCGGTAAATTTTGCTTATAGGCCTTTTTATTCAGGTTTAAGGATCTTTAAGAGCCTGAAAAACTTCAGACTCAGGACCCACGGTTTAAAATCCCTCCCAGAAGACTTGCTCCTTGGATTTTTTCCATCCTAAAAATCCATTGTCCCCCGGCCGGGTTTGAAACCCCGATCCTTGGGACCAGAGGCAAGGAGCATAACCACTAGTCCACCGCAGCCGATGAAAATCATATATAGGGAAAGAAAAATAAATGTGTGTGCTATAATGCCCGACTGGCGCAATTGTTAGCGCACTAACGTATAAAGTTAGAGGTCTCGATTCAAATCCCAGTTCAAGAGTTTATTTTTCCATTCATGTCATATATATATATATATATATATATATATATACAAACTCCACCGCGTGATAGGCTGTAAGGATCTTAGCCTATCAGCCTGCTGCTGACCTAATATCCACGTAGTAGTCACAGAAGTAGATGATCATTCAACCAGTTTAGGGGTGACGTGTGATCTGCATGACGGGTCCTCCAGCCGTTATAGCTGGTTTTCTGAATGAGGATCCGGTACTTACTGTAGCTATCCAAATTCATCACGATGCTAGGCCACCTGTCCCATATTGTCTGTAATTCCATTTAGCGAGACGCGTGTATGTGTATATATATCCATCCATCCATAGTAATTCAGCCCGAGGGCAGGTCTTTCACTGCAATCATGGCATTTCCATGCTATGCTTTGCAGCTCTACTAGGGTATTATAGGTGTGGTAGCTTCCCGTTGGTTTCAACAGCGGTGAAGGATGGTAATGATAAGGATGATGATGATGGCCGGATGATTATCGGGGACCGTACGGCCCTAAATTTCCTGACATTTGCCTTACAGGTGAGGAAAAACCCCGAGAAAAACCTCAGCCAGGAGCCTGTCCCGACCGGGAACCGAACCCGGGTCCGCTGCGTGACAAGGCAGCACTCTACCTCGAGACCACAGCGGTGGACATATATATATATATATATATATATATGCGTGTGTGTGTGTGTGCGCGCGCGCGCGTGTGTGTGTTTGTGTGTGTGCATGTGTGTCAGGCAGACTTTTTTCTTTGAATTCCATATTTTTCTTTCATATCTTAATGTCAACATTTAATTCTAAATAAAAAGCGTCACTGTTATAAAGTAAAATATATTCATTAAATTGCTTGCGTGTTATAGAAGCCGTAAAATGGAATTTCGGCCGCGTCCCGCTGCCTCTCAAGATTGAGAATTGTACACTGTATAAGGAAATATAATTAATATTTTAACTGGTATGCCTGGATAGCAAAATTGGTATCGCACTAGCGTACAGAGTTAAAGGTCCCGGGTTCAAATCGGTTCCATCATTAATTTCCCTTTTCATGTGATATGTATGTTGTCATGGTTATTTTCGGTGTGTAGTAGGTAGGATCAATGAAGCCGTGTAATTTTTTAAAAATATTTTCTTGAGATCTACCTCAATATCGTCATTCCTTCGGAATTCCCTAAAATAAAAACATTCGTACTTTGGTTACAACTTCTATAACAGTAGGCTATAATACACGAGGTAGTTCAAATGATGTTTCCTCCGTTATTTTAAAAGCAGGTTCCTTGTGGGACCATTGCCAAATGTATATAAAAATAAAAATATATGAGAAGAAAATATAATAAAAGGAAGTTAAAGGGTGTATTTATACTTGAGCTTAACGTGCGACAAAGCTGCACATGTTTTATGTTGCGTCCCGTCGTTCTCGACCATGTTCGCGCTGTTATGACCTCACAATATAAACATCGCACCAGAATGTGCTATAACACCTCTCCTCGTTCCAGTAACCCCACATCTATCAATTACTAAAGTGGATTTTGCTCAAATATAAGCTTTAGGTCTAATAGCTTAGAAATTGAAATTTGTACGATTATAAATTCTGTATCCGCCGGGTATACACTAACTTCTCTACTATTCAATTTTATACTAAAACATGCAATCAAATTTTTTGAGAATGAAGAAGACCTACACTCAATGGTATTAATAAGCTGTTAGTTTATGCTGATGATGAAGTATTATTAGGCGATAGCGAGGAGATACTAAGGATCAAAATGCACACTATATCGAGTAACATCAAGAAATTGGGACTGGAAGTAAACATAAGTAAAACTAACATATAAATACATTATATAATGGGGATGGAAGTTAATGACAAATAAAGAATGTTTCGAGGATGTGGCTGAATTAAAAAACCTAGGAACAATAATTGCAGACAGGAAAGAGATGCAGAAAGAAATTAAACACAGGTTCAATTCTGGAAATGCGTGATATTATTCAGTATAGGTACTCTTGTCATCCCAAAAAAGTTAAAGTGAAAATATAGGCCTATAAAACTGTTATTCTCTCAGTTAGGGCCTATATTATTTGAATGCGAAACGTGGACTCTTACTTTGAGAAAGGAGAAAATATTACGAGTATTTGAAAAAAAATGTTCTTATAAAAAATGTTGTAGCAAAGAGAGATGAACAGACAGGCGAATGGAGAAGACTTACATTACAGTGTGCTACATCATCTTTATAGAAAACCAGATATAATTAGAACAGTTAAGTCTCGTAGACTTCGATGAGCAGGACATGTGGCACGTATGGGGAATGAAAGAATGACATGTAACTTTCTTGTAGAAAAACCAGATTCAGAACGCCCAGTTGGTAAACCAAGAATGAGGTGGAAGAATAACATTATCCATGATTTGAGGGAAGTAGATTATACAGGGAATTATTGAAAAACATTCGCTCAGGATAGGGAAGTGTAGAGAGCTTATGCCCGCCCGGCCATGAATCTAAGAGTTTTATTGTGTTAGTGTATTAGTTAGTTAATAGTTAGTTATCTCCGCCGGGTATTAAATTCGTGTCCGCTAGTCAGGAAGTAGACATGTTATCACCCTAACTAGCATGGCGGTAGAGAATTAAATTTATATGCGTTTAATAATATTTAACACTATGGAGGAAAGGAGATTACGAGTATTTGAGAATAAAGTTCTTAGGACAATTTTTTGACCAAATAGAGATGGATCAGACAGGTGAATATAGAAGACTACATAACAGTGAACTACCTGGTCCTTATAGGAAGCCAGATATATTGAGAACAGTTAAGTCTCGTAGACAGCGATGGGCAAGACATATGGCACGAATGGGGAATGAAAGAGGTGCAAGGAAGATTATTGTAGGAAAACAACAGGGAAAACGTCCAGTTGGTAGACCAAGAATGAGGTGAGAGAATAACATTAACTATGATTTGAGGGAAGTAGATTATACATGAAATGATTGCAGAAAATATTAGCTCAGGATAGGAATCTATGAAGAACTTACGTCAGCGCGACCATGAACCTACGGGTTCGATATTGCCAGAGAGTTAGTTAGTTAATTTGGCCTATAGACAGATTTAGGCAAAGGTATGTTAGACTTCTTCATACTAATTTTATGTATTATTATTTATTACTAGTTGGTGTTAGGCGAGCGGTGGTACTCATAAATAAAATATAGGCTTAATTTTAAAATGTACGTTTTAGGTGAACTCCTATACCTAATGGTTTTAGAGCATAACAGCAGCTGAACACTCACCATACCTGAAAATGTGTATACACTAAGTTATACATTGCGACGAACCAAACGTGGCCGTTGCTAGAGTTAATTTTTATTTTCGGATTTAGGGTAAACCCCTCTTCTAATGGTCGGATTTTGCTGATTCTTTGGATAATACCCACTTTCGTTTATTTTAATAGCATATACTGAGTTTCTTTGGGAATCATTGAAAATTGCGACCGCTAAAACCATTTTTAAATTATCTTTTCAGGTGAAAGGTTTTAGAGCATAATAATGAATAACGTTAAACACTCGCTGTACCTGTAAACTTGTGTGTACAAAATTTCATGAAAAATCGGTCAAGCGATTTAGATTTGTACAAAGGACAAACAAAGAAGCATTCATGTGTATATATATCTTCTTCTTCGTCAGGCTCTACGACTTCCAGTGGAATGTCTTGGCCTTCTCAACCAGTTTACGCCACTTCTTCCTATCTTGTGCAGTAGATTTCATCATCATCATCACTCCAGGGATTAGGCAATTGCCCGTTCCGATTTCATATTGTATCAGCCCAACGTCTTCTAGGTCTTCCAACATCACGCCTTCCTCTTGCTTGATAATTTCTGGCTAACAATGGATATCTCTCCTTGCTCATTCCATCCATGTGATCAATCCATTTCTGTCTGTAATCCGTGACTTTATCCAATAAAGGCTGTACTTTCAATTCTTCTATTATATCCTCATTCTTATTCTATCAAGTCTTGTACATCCTTTTACTTGTCTTAGGAACCGCATCTCTGCCGTCTGTATTCTATCCTTCTGTCTTTTCACTGGAGCCCAAGTTTCACATCCATACAATATTGTGGGAACCGCCATAACATTATACATTTTTATCTTGGTTTCTTTTCTAATTTTATTTTTGAATGTTCTCTGTATTGTTCCACACACCGTCTGAAATTTATTTATTTTGGAGTCAATATCTCTTTCCACATTGTAGCCAACATCACAGCCCAAATATTTGAAACTAGACACCTGTTCTATACTTTGATTTTCTAAAATAATTTTGGTTCTCACTGGATCTCTTCCTCTAAAAGCCATGGTCTTCGTTTTCCTTACAGAAATTTTTAGATCGTATAATTTACATATTTCATTTAATGCATGCATTGATTTCTGTAAGTCGTCTTCATTTTTCTGTATTATGATTACATCGTCACCAAATAAAAGATTATTTATGCACATTTTATTATCCATTCTTATTCCTGGATTTACTAAAACTTTCCATTTATTAAAAATATCGTCTATATATATATATTTAACAAAGTGGGTGATAAACTACATCCTTGTCGTAATCCGTATTTGTTTTGATTGCATCTGTTCTTTTGAATCCGGTATCTATAATTATATTTGTGTCTTCATATAATGTCTTTATTGTTTCAACAAGGCACAGCGGGTATCCTTTCATTCGTAATATTTCCCATAATTTTTGTCTGTTTACTCGATCGAAGGCCTTATCCAAATCTATAAATCCTATGTGAGTTTCTAAGTTATGTTTCTCTTCTCTTTTCTATGAGTTGTTTCAGTGTAAAGACATTGTCTATACATGACCTTCCCTTTCTGAATCCACTTGATTTTCACTTATTATTACTTCTGTTATGTTTCTCAATCTATTATTTATTATTTTCGTATATATTTTGTAGCCAGTATTCATTAAGCTAATCCCTCTGTAATTCTCGCAATTTCTCCGGTCTCCTCTTTTGAATATATTCTTCACAATTGCTGTTTTCCAAGTGTGCAGTAGATTTCAAATCAAAAATCCCCATCTCTCTCAAATCCTCAATTACGTCATCCTCCCATCGATCCTTGGGTCTTCCCCTTGGTCTTGTTCCCTGTGGCTTCCAATTCAAAATATAATTCGGCAATCTTCCCTTTGGCATTCTTAGTGTATGTCCAAACCATTGTAATCTTTTGGATTTGATGAAACTAACTATATTTTCTTTATTATTCTTGAGGTATGATTCGTCATTCCTTCTCAACCTCCAATTTCCATTTTCCTTTACTGGACCTAGCACTCTTCTAAATATTTTCCTCTCAAACGTTAATAGTCTTAATTTATCTGCTTCTTTTAGTACCCAGGTTTCAGCTCCATAACATATTATTGGTCTTATTATTGCTGTATATAATTTGAATTTAATATTTTTTGTATGTATTTATATATATATATATATATATATATATATATATATGTATATATATATATATATATATGGTATGATAAGAAAAATAAATGCCTGGACGGGATTCGAACCCGGATCTCTGAGTCTGTACCTCAGCGTGATATCCATTACACCACCAGGCGAATCCAATTCAACACTTATTTTTCTTATATTTTCCTCCGTTATTACTAGATGTCGCGAGAACTCGATCTTCACTTTCATCTAGTAGCTAACTATAACATATATATATATATATGTGTGGTGTGTGTTGTGTTGTGTGTGGTGTGTGTGTGTGTGTGTTGTGTGTGTGTGTGTGTGTTGTGGTGTGTGTGTGTGTGTGTTGTGTGTGTGTGTGTGTGTGTTTGTGTGTTGTGTGTTTTATGTTTATGTGTGTTTGTGTGTGTGTGTATGTAGGTGTAGGTGTTAGTGTGCTTGTGTGTGTGTTGTGTTTATGTCTTTATGTGCGCGCTTGTGTGCGTTCACCGCTGTGGTCTCACAGCAGGCCCGGGTTCGATTCCCGGTCAGGACAGGCTCCTGGGAGTGGTTCTTTTCGGGGTTTTCCCTCATCTGTAAGACAAAGTCGGAAGCTTAGGACCCAACGGTTCCCGAAAATCATCCGGCCATCATCATCCTTATCATTATTGTCATCATCCTTCACCGGTGTGAAAAGCAACGGGAAGCTACCACACCTATAATTCCCCAGTAAAGCTGCAAAGCATAGCATGAAAATGCGTATGATTGCAGTGAAAGACCTGCCCTCGGGCAGAATTACTAATGGATTGAGATATAGAGAGCCCTATTTAATACAAGTGCATGACATAATATATTATTTTACATACAACTTACTTTTATAACAGCGAGAACTGTTACAAGCTAGCGTTACTGGTATGTAATTTTTCACACTTCACTACTCAGCCAAGCTAGTTATGGTATTGCCAACTGTCTTCTTATGTATCCATTACTTCAACAGTTCCATTTAGGCACATAAATGTTAATTATTTCATTCATTGTACAAAACTTGACAGAAAAAAATATATATGATTAAGAAATGTTTCTAGGGTTTTCCGCGTCATGTATTCAAGATTGGCCTCTGGCCACTGACTTCGTCGTTTCGACATGATTCCACATGCCATTATCAAAGAATCATACCTTGACAATGTAATTTGGGATCGTTTTGAAACATGGACAAAGAGACTAACCTTTAATCCATGACTGGGAAAACGCAAGAAACTTTTCTTAATCATATTTATTATCGGCGAAAATCTACAATATAACATACATATGTGCATACTGTTAACTGTGCAAGTGCGGTCTTATAATAATAATAATAATAATAATAATAATAATAATAATAATAATAATAATAATAATAATTAATAATAAGCATTCATTAATTTTGAGAATTTTCCTCATAATTGAGGGTTTTCTCCAATCAAGCTTAATAATTAACACGAGTTTAAAAAATACATAAATGACCATGTAATTACAGACTATATAATTTTGTAACAACCATTCACACATTCCCCTTTATTAAAGTTCTCCATCGTTCTCTGTCCTGTCTTCATCCGTTACAACCAACATTTTCTTTATTGAATTCTAATTGTTATTCTTCCAGGTCGTTGTCTTCCTGTTCTGCTCCTTCCTTAAATTTGCCATTGGTAGTCTTCCATCCTGCATTCTTCTAACGTGTCCATACCATTTTTTGGCCTTCTCTGTTCAATCCCGTCCATTGTACTTCTTTCTACATTAATCCATTTTCTAATTTCTGTATTTCTAATTATTTCCAGTCGAGATTTTAATAATAATAATAATAATAATAATAATAATAATAATAATAATAATAATAATAATAATAATAATAATAATAATATTTGAAAAAATCAGGTAAAATGCTGGACTATCATAGAACATAATTCTCCTTAGGGCCGTCACAGAAGTGTAATTGTGCATATAGGCATATGCACCTGAAGAATGCACCGAGTATAATAGCACGGAACGTCAGTTAATGAACCATGCTGCTACTGCATCCTTCTGGAATGTATTTCACATGTCACTGTTGGTGGTCCTGTCTGTCTGCTCAAGCATAAGAAGACAAATTACTCATGTGTAGCTTCACGGCTATTACCAACTGCCATCCTTCACTCCCTCTTTATTAACTCCCGGGTTATTTACATGTAAACAACTCTGACAAAACTTGTTTACTAGGGTGACATCCCCTGAGGTGAATCACCTTCCATTCAAATCCCTCTTTCTTTATTTTATGAAATATGACTCGGTGGATTACAATATAATAGCTAATCAAAATGGAAATACAATATTGCACACTTGTTTCTAATTGCCGTCTGTCTAGATGTCATAAATCTCTCTCTCCTCCTCGTCTCCTCTCCTGTCTCTCCTCTCCTCTCTCTCCTCTCTCTCTCTCCTCCCTCTCTCACTCTCTCTTCTCGTCCTCTCCTCTCTCTCTCGTCTCTTTCTCTCTCTTTCTCTCTCCTCTTTCTTCTCTCTTCTCTCTCTGTCTCTCTCCTTTTCTCTCTCCTTGTCCTCTCTCTGTCTCTTCTCTCTCTCTCTCTCTCCTCCTCTCTTCTGGTCTGTCTCTGTCCTCTCTCTGTCTCCTGTCTCTCTGTCTCTATCTTTCTCTCTCCTGTCTCTCTCTCCTCTCTCTGTCTGTCTCTGGTCTGTCTCTGTGTCTCTCTCCTCTCTCTCTCTCTCTCTCTCTCTCTCTGTCTCCTCGCTGCTGTCTGTCTCTCTCTCTCTCTCTCTCTCTCTCTATCTCTCTCTCTTCTCTCTCTTGTCTCTCTCTGCTCTCTCTCTCATTTAACCTTTCCCTTTATACGGTTGACATTTTTATATGTCTTACGTCACTCGAGCCTTACAGAAAGAGAGAGAATTTTCAAGTCTGGATTACATAGTAACCTCCTATATACCTAGATCATCATCATCATCTACATTAGGTCTGTTGACCCGTTCCGACTTCAGCCCATCACTTTCTAGGTCTGCCCACATCTTCGGATGCCTTTAGGTTTGTATTTTGTTATTTGTTTTGGATATCTATTTTCATTATCCCTAGGTATTAATTTTTTTCTCACTTCAGGAATAACTCAAACACACTGTTGATATGTGGTATCATGACTGGGGCATATGAGAGGTTGCCAGATAATAAAACTGTTAGAAAAATTTAGAATCAAAACCGGGAAGGAAGAAGATAAATAGGAAGATCCAGATAAGATGGACGGATGATGTTGAATATGGCTCAAAAAAAAAAAAAGGAAGAAAGGCGATGGAAGAGAAGATGAAGAAAAAGGCATACAACTCAATGGTATTAATAAGTGTTAGTATATGCTGATGACGTAGTGGTAATGGGCGATAGCGAAGATATAATAAAGACCAACACGCACACACTATTGAGCAATTTTAAGAAATTGGGACTGGAAGTAAATACCAATAAAACTAGATAAATGGTCACACATAGAAATGCGTTATATAATGGAAATGGAGGCTGGTGACAAATGAGGGAAGTTTTGAGGAGGTAGCTGAATCCAAATACCTACGAACAATAATCACAAATAGGAATGAGATGCACAAAAAATTAAACATAGGCTCAATTCTCAAAATGCGTGTTATTATGCATTACAGAGACTCTTGACGTCCAAACTCCTTTCAAAATTGTTAAACTGAAAATATATAAAAGTATTATTCTACCAGTTATATGGACACGAAACATGGACTCTTACTTTAAGGGAGGAAATGAGATTATGAGTATTTGAGAGTAAATTCTTAGGAACATATTTGGACCAAAAAGAGTTGAACAGACAGGTTAATGGAGAAGACTTATACAACAGTGAACTGTATGATCTTTATAGGAAGCCAGATATAATAAGAACAGTTAGGTCTCGTAGACTGCGATGGGCAGGACATGTGGCACGAATGTGGAATGAAAGAGGTGCATGGAAGTTTCTTGTAGGAAAACCAGAGGGAAAAGCCCAGTTGGTAGACCAAGAATGAGGTGGGAGGATAACATGAACTATGATTTAAGGGAAGTAGATTATACAGGAATGATTTCAAAACATTAACCCTAGATAGGGATGTATGGAAAGCTTATGTCTGCGCGGCCATGAACCTACGGATTCGATAGTGCCAGTTAGTTAGTTATGGAAAGAGCTGATTGGGCATCAATCGTTAAGGAGGCTATGGTCCAACTCTAGGGCCGTTACCTCAAATCAATAAGAATGACTATTCTATGCCACCTGTGAATATTCGATCGGAGAACAAGTGACTGCTAGTGTCTTATTGGCAAGTGTGATAACACATGTTCCCGCTAGAGCCAATTGCTAACATGTTTATTCATATAGGATCTATAAGGGGATTCTATCTCAGGTATATCTACCTAGATTAGTGGGCACGTTAGGGTGAGAAAATGGGCAATTTAGTATTAGTTTGGATAAGTTAGTGTTAGCATGGGCAAGTTATAGGGTGAGGAAATCGGTGAGTACATTAGTTTAGCGTTCACTTGTTTTTTAGCTGCTTTTTGTTAAAAGTTGGCTACACTGTCTGAGCAATGACTAATATATATTTTACATTGAAAATATGGTGATTTAAGATTACGTAGAGCTCAGTTTCCCACTTCATTTTAAGGCATTTCTCACATTTTTTTTGGGAAAAAACAACATATATTTATGTTTCACTCGGGTCCACCGCTGTGGTCTCGAGGTAGCGTGCTGCCTTGTCACGCAGCGGGACTGGGTTCCTCTCCCCGGTCGGGATAGTTTCCTGAATGAGTTTTTATCAGGGTTTTTTTCCTCGCCTGTAACACAAATGTAAGGAAACTTTAAGGCCCAACAGTCCCCGAACATCATATGGCCATCGCAATCATCATCCTTCATATTCATCACCCATAATATCAACCGGGCAACATAGCCCCGCCTTCCAGGCGCCCCAACCTCAGAAGTGGGTTACAATTACGCCAATGCCACACGAGAATGCCAGAAATTCAAGAAGGACAAACCTGATGCATTAAAAAAATTGTTCACTCGGGTAATTATTCGTATACTGCAACAATAAATTCTGTTTTTTTTTAATTTATGTACGTGGTAAGTAATCCTCCAAGAAGTCCTTGACGTCATTTAATTACACTGGTCAACATGATTTCTGTCTCATGAGTACCAATAGTTGTACTTAATGCAGTTTTTTATCGTGTTTTCAAATATGTATTCGGAATTTTTCCATCACCCACAGTTTTTTTTATTTCAATTTCAATTAATGGATTTAAATAATTATTTTTTTAATAAACCTATATTTCTTCCCGGAAAATCTTGGCGCAGTGAGCGATGAGCACGGGGACCACTTTCATCAGGGATTTTCAGCTATGGAAAGAGATATCAAGGCAAATTGAATCCTAATATGCTGGCCGATTATTGTTGGACCATCAAGAGGGATGCTCCACAGGCGAAATATAGCAGAAAATCGTCATTTCTGACTTTTAGTTGAGTCCGAATGTTCGAATATTGTATAGTTACGAATGTTGAAAATATTAAAGTGTTTGAAATTATAAATGTCTATCCTCTCAGAAACCTTGCGTGATGGAGAAGAACCGATATCATATTTGAATTCAGGAGAAAAAAAATACTATCAGAATCACGTAGTTTTCTTTCTGAGACAAAAAAAAAAGTTTCTTTTTTGTTGCTCCGTGTTATCTGTAAATTCGGTACAGACCCACCATGTCCTCACTGTTAAATTATATATTAAGTATAACAATATAAGTATAACAAAACTTGATAATGAAGGGGATATCACAACAGTGTTGTGATGTGCGGTTGGGTCAGTGGACGTGCTCTGGATAAGCGCAGCTGCCCATATTACACGCATCCTTATAAATAATGTAACATGTTTCTATAGAAATTGGTTTCCGCAGCTCGGAGAAGCTACTCTTGGCTAAACTTTATACTTTTAATTTCTGTCTCGGGAAAAATACACCAACTCAAACCTAACACATTAAAACATGAATAGCAAGTTTACAAGGAAATGGTTTTCTTTATTATTATTATTATTATTATTATTATTATTATTATTATTATTATTATTATTATTATTTTATTATATATAACTTTTCTCATTAGAGGATTGCCTCAAGGACAAAGTCATACAGACAATTATTTTTTGAAATTGATGATATACATTTTGTAAAGACATTATAAAATTTAAAATTCTAATTGAAGTATACATACTATAAAGTAGAAATTTTGTAAATATGGTTTCTTAAAATTGAAATTGATCCTCTAATGGCAGCGATGGTAATTTTAGAAAGATACACCCTGTCCAAATCTAAGGAATTCCAAAATGTAGCTAAGAATCTTGGTATAGTACCTCTTGCCCCGATCATCAATCCTGTGATAGTTATAGGCCTACTATCTACTTGGTATTTATCTTTGTAATAGTCAATTGTTGGCTCATATATGGCTTTCATTTCACAGTCTACTTTCTCAGGTTGGCCACTATGAGTCTCAAAACGGAGTATTACTATTATTATTATTATTATTATTATTATTATTATTATTATTATTATTATTATTATGTTGTTGTTGTTGTAAAGAAATAAAAAAGGATCAGTAGTGGAAGAAAAACCATAGGAATGTTTAACTCTATATTATGGAGTAAAAACATCATTAACAGAACGAAACAACTAATGTATAGGCCTACGTTCATACTAACTAACTCTAACTCACTGGCACTGTCGAACCGTTTGGTTCATGGACATAAGCTCTCCATACATCCCATGACGTCATATATATCGAATACTCTCTCCAGTGTCCTAGGACTCGTCCTAAATTATTAACGTATCGAAATTTAAAAAATATTAACCAGCAAGCTCTAATTGCAGACGCTATCGACATGCCGTGGCATGATATTTGGACCCTATTCACAATTGACGAAAAATGCTTAAATTTAACAATATGATATTAGAACTTTACGACAAACATGCCCCCTTGAAGACTAGACGAATTACTAAATCCCCAGCTCCCTGGATGTCCCACGAAATTCGACTACTGATGGCTGAGAGGGATGCTGCTTTTCGAAAATATAGACGGGACAAAAGTGACGCTAACTTAAGACAATATAAGACATTAAGAAACAAAACGAATCAAAACATTAGGAACGCTAAGTTGCGGTATGCTCATAGTCTCATTGATCCAAACACAAATGCAAGTGATATGTGGAAACGTATAGATCAATGGCCTACGGCAGCCGACAACCAAAGGAGAGAGCATTAACATATCACTGGACGATCTAAACCAACATTTCACATCATATGCCACACTTAACATAAACACTACGACACAAACAACAAACTATAGATGAGCTCCTATCCACACCTACTCCTTCCCGAGAAAAATCTTCTTTTCCTATATAATGCCAATCGACGTTAAACTATCCCTGGACCCGCATTAGAACTAAAACACAAGGTATAGACAATATAAGTATCGACTTTTTAAAGAAAATACTCCATGTCATACTCCCAACTGTAACCATATATTCAATGCCTCAATTATGACCTCAACTTACCCCGAACTCTGGAAAAAAGCTATAGTCAGACCAATCCCTAAAATTAAATTACCTGTAACACCAAACGACTTTAGACCAATCAGCATCCTCCCAGTCCTATCTAAGGCCTTGGAGCGCATTGTTCATGAACAATTAACTGATTACCTAACACTCATAACATACTCGACCCATACCAATCAGGTTTTAGGACAGGCCATAGTACGGCAAACCGCACTTCTTAAAGTTACCGAAGATACGCGTGAAGCAATGGACAGTGGCCACATGACAATATTTACACTCTTGGACTTCAGCAAAGCTTTCGACACTGTTGACACTGACATATTAATAGCAAAATTACGCGCTCTGAATCTTTCGGACAATGCTGTTAACTGGCTTGGATCCTATCTTCATGGTCGCCAGCAATGTGTATCCAATGCAGAACTTTCCTCATCCTGGCTATCACTGAAGGGTGGCGTCCAACAAGGTTCAGTGTTAGGACCACTTCTGTTCTCTATCTATGTTAACGATATATCCACTAGACTTACCTATTGTCGATATCACCTATACGCTGACGATTTGCAAATTACATTCACTCCCATCCTGACGATGTACATGACACACTAGACAAATTAAATAGTGACCTAGACTCAATTTCCCAATGGTCGAAGAAACATGGACTTAATCTAAATACTGACAAGACACAGTGCATAATTATAGGACATCGGCGAATCCAAAGCATTATAAATTACGAAAATATCCCTACCATTCTCCTAAATGACAAAAATATCCCTACAGCTCAGTAGTAAAAAATCTGGGTATCTATATGGACCAACACCTAGACTGGAAAATCCAGGTGAATAATACCTGCAAGAAAGTGTTCTCAATTCTTCACTCCCTAAATAGTTTTAAAAACTTCCTTCCTACAAAATTAAAACAAATACTTGTACAGACTCTTATAATGCCACACTTCGACTACTGCGACATATTACTGACTAATCTTACAACTGATCTATCTGACAGACTACAGCGTGCTCATAATGCGTGTATTCGATTTATATTCAATCTCCGTCGTTATGACCACGGTGTCTCCTTCATTTCAGGCCTTATCATGGCTACGCCTAAATGACAGAAGAACTTTACATTCACATACCTTACTATTCCAAATTCTGCACACATATTTACCAACTTATTTAACAACACGTTTTCAACATTTATCGGCTCATCACAATTTAGGAACAAGATCACAAGACTCTTCTTTACTTTTGATACCACAACACAGGACCTGTCTGTACTCTGAATCTTACACAATATCTATGGCTAGAGCATGGAACTCACTTCCCAGTCATGTCAGGGACTGTCAATCGCTATCATTATTTAAATCCAAATTAAACTGATATCTTAAGTTCGACACAATGAAAACATTAACTACATAACAACTATATAGAGCATTCTATTAATAATCATGTAGGAAGCTACTTACTTTATTTTATATCATTTTAATTTTATATATTCTATGTTTTTGTTAGCATTAGCTAGTATTAGATCCATCATCATTGTATTTTGTTTAGTCTGTATTTTAATATCTTAAAATTGTAATATGTACGTAATTTTTGTATAATTTTACTATTCGCTGGTTGAGTGGAAGAGAAGGCCTTATGGCCTTAACTCTGCCAGCTAAAATAAATCATTATTATTATTATTATTATTATTATTATTATTATTATCTTGAGCTAATGTTTTCCAATATTTCCCTGTATAATCTACTTCCCTCAAATCATAGTTCATGTTATTCTCCCACCCTCATTCTTGGTCTACCAACTGGGCGTTTTCCCTCTGGTTTTCCTACAAGAAATTTCCATGCAAGTCTTTCATTCCCCATTCGTGCCACATGTCCTGCCCATCGCAATCTACGAGACTGAAATGTTTTTATTATTACTGGATTCCTATAAAACCATGTAGGTCACAGTTATGTACTATTCTCCATTCACATGTCTGTTCATCTCTTATACGTTCATACTAGAAAGTATAACGTTATATGGAACGGAAGTTTGGGCAATGACACAATAACATGCCAATAGAATAACTGTAGTTGAAATGTATTTTTGGAGAAGAGCTGCCAGAAAATCTCGACTGGAAAGAATTAGAAACACAGAAATTAGAAAATCGATGAACGCAGAAAGAAGTATAATGGATGAGATTGAACACAGATGGCTAATGTGGTATGGACACGTAAGAAGAGTGCAGGATGAAAGACTACCAAAAACCGTCCATACGTCGAAAATTGAAATAAGGAATAGAAAAGGAAGACCAAGAACAGCCTGGAAGAATAACATTGAACTTTCAATGAGGAAATTTGGTGTAACGGATCAAGACACAGAGGACAGAGAACGATGGAGAACTTTGGTTAAGGGAAATTTGTGAATGTGTTTACAAACTGAAAATCTGTAAGTCCGTGATTAGACATTCATGTATTTTTTAAAACTCTTGTTAATTATTAAGATTGGTTGGAAAAATCTCAATGATGAGGAAAATTCACAATAAAAAAGTATTACTATCATTATTATTATCATCATTATTATTATCATTATTTTTATCATCATTATTATTATGATCATTATTATCATCATTATTATTAGCATCATTATTATTATTATTATTATTATCATCATTATTATTATTATTATTATTATTATTATTATTATATTATTATCATCATCATCATTGCACGAATGGAAAATAAAAGAGGGCATGGAAACTACTTTTAGAAAAACTAAAGAAATGCGTCCAATAGGTAGTCCAAGAATGTGTTGTCAGAATTAAAATAATCAGGGAAGTAGAATATATAGGCTATAGGGGATGCTTGGAAACCATTACTTCAGGATAGGGGTGTGTAAAGCTTACGTCATGAACCTACTAGTTCGATAGTGCAATTAGTTAGTTAGTTGTTGAAAAGTTTAGCTGATTATTACAAATGTTTTAGAAAAAATTTAAATATTAATTGAGGAGTTATTTAATTTCATAACGAAGCTATGAAATCTATTTGATAAACTAGGATTAGATATCCTATTATGTAGGAAATAAAATTTTATGCTAGACTAGTAACAGTTATGATCTTGAAACTTCGCGGTAACATAGTCCATTTAGAGGAATCTATCTCTTCGTCTCCCATTGGTCCAAAAATTTTCATGAGAATTTTATTCTCAAATACTCGTAATATTTTCTTCTCCCATAAACTAAGAACCCATGTTTAAAATCCATATAATATTGAATTGTACACTAAAATTTTGCCATGCATATTCTTTATTTCTGTGTTGCATATATATATATATATATATATATATATGACATGATAAGAAAAATAATTGCCCGGACGGGATTTGAACCCGGACCTCTGGATTGATACCCAGTGAGCTACCGATTGCGCCACCGAACAAATATATTATAAAGCTATTATTACGAGAAGTAACAGGAACTGTGTCTCCACTGCCACCTGGTAGCTCCTATAACAAGTAAGCAAATTAAAGAGAATATTTTTACTTTATAGCAGTGACACTTCATCGATTTCCTTTTATTTAACTCTTTCTTTAATTGCATACACATTTTATACACGGGAAGAATAACACTTTTGTATAATTATTAGTTTCACTTTTTTTAGAGAAGTTGGGATGATAAGAGAGTCCCAGTATTGCATACGTGAATACTTTTCCAGAATTGAGCCTATGTTTAATTCTAGTTTTCACGTAACGAAATTTTTTAACAACAAATCGGAGTGAAGGCAAAAAAAAGTTCGATCTATTTTTTTATAGAATTTTCAATTATTGATAACCCCAACTGAAACTAGAGCTTTCACGTATAATGTATCATTATTTATAATAAATAACCGATGAGGATGGAGGGAGGAATGGATGTGTGTAGCTGAATCAGCGAATACATTTCCACTAATATAATTTCATAACCACAACCATCCATGACAGTGACATGACTAGTAAATTCATGGCTGTCATTTTACATTATGTAACACCATATGACAATAAAATAACCCCTCCCATCACCCGAAGACAACCCTATACGAAAACGTAGATTATTCAGGATTAACCATTGAATAGCTTTTAAAATTGTCCTAAACAATATAAAAAGCCCAAGTTCATTAATGAAGGATTGATGTAAAAATAAAAAGTATCCATCACAAATATTTTATGGTAGATACTAAACTACTCGTACAAATCTGGATGTGAGATACGTATTCTGTATGTCATGTTGCATTTTAAATCTTCCTGCAGCATAAAGTGAGTTAATTTTTTTTTATATTTTGTGCCCAGAGAGGTGTAAATTATTGTTTTCTTGCTACTAGCAACGCGCTGACCTATATTTTTAATCGAATGAAGTATGTACTTTTTTTTTGTACATCAAACATCATGCAAATATTACGTGAATATGCTAGGATACTGTGCAATAATTTTTCAAATATAGTTTACATTTGATATTAAAATGAATAGTAAGATAAAAAATATTTTTTAAAATACTTATGCATAATCAAATGGTAGCTCTTGGAATTTGGGCGTTGCCTTAATCGATACACTACATAAGTTACTACAAGATAGGGATTTCTATTACATATTTTTAAGTCTGGGTGACTGGGAATGCTGCAACCGATCTCTCCCCTTTCTTTTAAAACATGTATGATGATTGGTCTTCATACAAGATGTCGTAGATTGGTAATAATAACAATAGTCGTAAATTAATAATAATAATAATAATATATAATAATATACACATTTTAATGTTTACACATCTTTCTGTATCTAAAGTTTTATTTTTCTTCTCCACTCGTCTCCAACCATCCACTCCATGTCCTCCAGTCCTCTTGTTCTCACTTCAGTTCTTATTTCTTGCATCCACGAGTTTCGAGGTCTTCCTTTCCTTCATCTCCCAGGTAGACACCATTCCAATGTTTTCCTAGGTAACCTTTCTTCTAGCATTCGTCGTACGTGCCATACCAATTTAATTGCTTATATCTTGTATTGTCCACCGCTGTGGTCTCGAGGTAGCGTTCTGCCTGTCACGCAGCGGGCCCGGGTTCGATTCCCGGTCGGGACAGGCTCCTGGTGAGGTTCTTTTCGGGGGTTTTTCCTCACCTGTAAGACAAGGGTCCGGAAGCTTAGGGCCAGCGGTCCGCGAAAATCATCCTGCCATCATAATCATCCTTATCATTCACCGGTGTGGAAAGGAAGGGAAGCCTCAAGTAGTGAAGCCGCAAAGCATAGCATGAAAATACTATGATTGCAGTGAAAGACCTGCCCTCGGGCAGAATTACTATGGATGGATGGATATCTTATATAATCTACCGTTGAATATCTAATATTAATTTTTTCTCGTATGACAGTATTTATTTTTCTAATTTTGAACATCTAATTTATATATATATATATATATATATATATATATATATATATAATACTACAGGTCCAAGTTAAATCATCTTCTTAAACATAATTTGTAGGATTTCCATAGTGTTTATTTCCAAAATCGCTCCTCGGAGGAATATGTACTGGTTGTGCATTCACTGTCTATCCATCTATTGGCTGGTCTTCCTTTTGTTCTTCTCCCGTCCATTGGTCTATCTTCCTTATCTCTTTTTTGCAAGTCGGTTGCCTTCCATTCTTTCTATATGACTCTTCCAATATTTTCTGCATGCGGAAAATATGCTAGCAATGTCTTCTCTTCCTTCTCTTACTATGTTGCAACTTTCTGTCCCCTGTGTTGTGTTCATTGACCAGGAGGGAAGAGCTGGCAAATACTGTGCTTTTTAAATGACCCGACATCTTCAGCAGTCGTTGACCAAATGAATAATCCGGCAACCATGTTAATACTGGGTAATAAGCTGTCCCTCCTCTGCCTTCCTCATTGTATGTTGCCAATTCCCGTCTGCTATGTTGTATTGTGAGGCTGGTAAATAAAGAGATAATTAATACTACAATTTTAAATGATCCAACGCCTACAGTAGTCGTCGCTAAATGACTAACTTGACAACCATGTAATGATCTTACGTAGTATTTAAGGGTTCTCTCTTCCAAAGAGTAGTAGTTTGGCGACACTAGGATCAACACACTTCCCCTCTAGCCGTGCATACTTCACTTGGTCGAGTAATAATAATAATGGATCGGAACAATGCGTCTTAACCAAAAACCAGGAATGAAGAATAGTAACTGCATAAATTATATTTTTAGATGTGTGGCTGACTATTATTCTACTCTAGCTGATGAAACTAAATGAAGGTATAGGCCTACGAACAGAACTAAATATATTCAAGATATTACATGCTATTGTACATCATAGAGACGAATGGATGGACCATATGAATACAATGAATAACAATAGAAATTAAAAACATATTCTTCACTACAGACCAATAGGACGAAGAAATGTAGGAAGACCTACTAAAAGATGGACAGACCAATTTAACATGAGATCGGAACAGACGTTAATATGAATACTCGATGTTGATTAATAATAACTAAATAATTAACTCACTGGCACTATCGAACCCGTAGGTTCATGGCAGCGCGGACATAAGCTATCCATACATCCATATCCTGAGCCAATGTTTTCCAGTCATCCCCTGCATAATCTACTTCCATCAAATCATAGTAAATATTATTCTCCCACCTCATTCTTGGTCTACCAACTGGGCGTTTCCCCTCTGGTTTTCCTACAAGAAGTTTCCATGCGCGTCTTTTATTCCCCATTCGTGCCACATGTCCTGGCCATCGCAGTCTACGAGACTTAACTGTTCTCAGTATATCTGGCTTCCTATAAAGACCATGTAGTTCATTGTTATGCAGTCTTCTCCAGTCACCTGTATTTTCATCTCTCTTTGGTCCAAAAAATTTCCTAAGAATTTTATTCTCAAATACTCGTAATCTCCTTTTCTCCCTTAAAGTATAATAATAATAATAATAATAATAATAATAATAATAATAATAATAATAGACTATAATTCGCAGCTCTGTGGCGCATGCGGTTAGATGCTCGCCTCTCATCGCTAGGGTCTTGAGAACGAGTCTCGATCCCTCCATGTGAGTTTCGTAGTGGACGAAACGGAGCTTGGTTTTTCTCAAGGTTTTCTCCCGTTTTTCCCTGCCACAATTTCATTCCACTATTTCTCAATACTCATCTCATCCATTTAGTTTTATTTCATTCACCTGCCCCTGAGATTGTGCGTCAGGCGTGGTCGGCCGGCACCCTTGTCATTCACAGACCTCTGTATAAGGGGTTTCATCTCATCCCCCGACTCGACCCTGAGTTCGACACGAGTTGAGGATATTTATTTATTTATTTATTTTATAATTCAGTCATAATACACAAGGCTTATAACGATAAAGAAGATTGAACACCGTTCCACCTCTCGGGATATAGGTGCTCCCCCAATGGGAAGTTTCATAGCCTTACTAACTTAGTTAAGCTTATTTTCGTACAGATATTAGCGAGGGACTTGTGGTTAGCACATCGCCTAGAGGAGACATCTAATAGGAAATGAAGTTATTATTTCGATGGCCGAAGGTCGCTTAAATTCAGAGGAATTTTTATTCTGACTTGAGGTTCTTTACGAGCCCGAAAATGTTCAGACTCGGGACCCTTCTGGAGGATTAATCCCTTGGATTTTTCCATCCTAAAATTCCATCCACCTCGACCGGATTTGAATCCACGACCCTAGGGACTACAGGCAAGGAAAATATTTACTAGACTACTGCGGCCGACATATATATCAAGGAAAAATAAATGTTTATGCTAAGATGGCTTACGTAGTAGCGCACTAAGTATCAATTCAGGTGTCCGGGTTCAAATATCGGTTCAGGCGTTTATTTTCCTTTTCATGTCATATAAATAGCCAGGAAAGACTCTATAATGAAATTATACAAGACAATGGCAGTGCCTATTATTACTTATGGATCCGAAACATGGACAGTGACAACATAACAATCTGCCAAAATAAAAGCTGTTGAAATGAAATTCCTCAGACCAATAACAGGATATCAAAGAACAGACAAAAAAACATAACATAGAAATAAGACAATGACTAAAAGTAGAGGAATTAAACACAACAATAGAGAAATACAGAACAAACTGGAAAGAACACTTAGCAAGGATGACTGAGAATAGAATACCAAAAGGAGCATACAGCTACTGACCACGAGGAAGAAGAAGTTTGGGAAGACCAAATAAAAGATGGAAACAGCAGCAATTGGAGCCGGAACAGGCTAGTAAATAAGCCTAAACCGTGATGATGAAGAAGGCTACATACACGTCCCACGCCGTAGCCGAGTGGTTATGGCAAGATATGTTGTAGCAGAGCCCAGGGACTTAAACGCTCGTTAGTCTTTATCGGGGAACACATTTTTTGTGGAATTTCGGCCAGTATGGGACCTGTGCCCCACCCAGCATCGTGAGGAATCTGTGAGCTGTAATAAGTAGCGACTCCACGTTGAGAAAACCGGTTATAACGGTTGGGAGACCCAATATGTTGACCACATGTCACCCCAACTTTGGCTGGATGATTGCTTTCCTCTATGATTAATGTCGGTGTGAGGCCAGCAGCCGGTTTGTAGACAATATACATACTTATTTAACATTTTCCAATACTGTTATTTTAGCACAGTTTCAGTAATGGATCATATTATAATATTTAATGATATTGTGAAAATAAACATTGTCTGAACCAGGAATCGAACCATGGACTTCTAGTTCTACGTACTACAGTGGAGGAAATTGGTGTAAAGGCACTAACTTTTAGTAGTAAAACAACCTGAAGTATTTATGCGAATACCGTATATGAGTCATAGATTACATATAATTATCTAGGACATAATTTCATACAGGTCTCCACATTTTGTATTTATTATATACGTAAATATTACGTAAAACTAAGAAACCGCTGTCCTAAGGGTGTAAAGGCAGGTCAACTTCTGGCTCTTACACAGACATAAATGTAAACAAAACACTGCAGTTACATGGAGAAGACGTGTCTGTGAGCATCGTTCATCAGTTACAACTCAGTAGTGCGTACAATGCCGCGTGGAAAGCCTCCATCAAATGAAGAGAAAGCAAGAGTTAGTGCCTTCAAGTAGATGGGCCTTTCCAATCGACAAATAGCTACGAAATCGGGACGTTCAAGATGTGTGATTGATAATTTTGTCAAACTGGGCTCACAATATAGAAAAAACGGGAAGAATGGACGGACAAGAAAATTGTCTCAGCGCATTAAACGTCTCATTTTACGTAAAGCAAAAGGTAAGAGTATGTTTCCTTCTCAAATCCAGGCTGATTTGAAGTTGTCATTAACAGCCAGACGAGTAAGACAAATTCTGTCAGAAGACAAGAACCTACAATTAAAAAAAAGTCTTAGTAAACTACCTTTGAACAATGCACATAAGAAAGCTAGAATGACTTTTGCTGAAGAACACATGTCCTGGACCTCAGGATGGAATAAAGTAATATTCAGTGGCAAGAAGAAGTTTAATCTGGACGGGCTGATGGCTTTCAGTATTACTGGCATGACCTCCGTACTAAAGAGCAAGTTAGAATGAGTAGAAACTTCGGTGATGGAGGCGTTATGATTTGGGCAGCATTCTGCTTTGAAGGTAGATCAAAACTGGCATGGATACGCACCAAGATGAATTCTGAGTCCTACACTGAGGAGCTTCTGGAGTCCGAATTGATACGAATGTATGAGGAATTTGACGAAGATCTAATTTTTCAGCAAGATGATACTTCCATTCACGTGTCTGCCAAATCAAAGGAGTAGTTCAGGAAGAAAGAAATACCTCTTTCGACGTGGCCTGCCAGAAGTCCTGATTTAAACCCGATTGAGAACTTACGGGGGATCCTGGCAAGGCGTGTGTATCGCAATGGACGGCAATTTGGGACAATAACTGAGCTAAAAAATTATATTCGGGAAGAGTGGGCTTCAATCTCAGTGGAAGAAATAAACACCCTCATGAATTAAATGCCAAAGAGTGACAACAATGGAGGTTCAACTAAATTTTAGAACTTAGTTGTAAACTTTGTACTCAGTCTTTTTGGTTTAATCTGTGAAATGCACAAAGTGCCTTTATACTAATTTCCACCCATATGTGAGAGTGGTTTCAGTTTTCATGTACTTTTTTGGACGAAAATGGATAATTAATTTTGACATTATTTTTGTGTGTTTTATACTCAATCACTTCCTAAGTTAAGATAGAAAAATGCCAAAGAAAGAGTAAATAAACTTGTGTTCACACTTCTAACAAGTGTCTTTATACTAATTTCCTCCACTGTAGGTGTAGTGGGCTGCACACTAGTACGTAGAACTAGAGATCCACGGTTCGAGTCCTGGTTCAGACATTAATTTTTCTTTTCACAATATCATTATAATATTATAATATACATACTTGTGCATATTTAGGTTGGATCGTTGAAGTTCTGTAAAGATTTTTCAAAAAAATTCATGAGAACAATCTCAATAGCTTCATGCCTTCGGAATTTGCTAATAGGTATGAATTACCGTACTTAATACGTGGGAGTTATTGTGAGTTATCCGTAAAAGAATACCCGCCGTGTGCTGCTACGCTTGCCCGGGAATCTACTGATCCCGATCTTCTTGGCATTAATGAATGGCAAAAATGATTATTGTGAGTTATTCGTAAAATATAGACGTGTTCTCTCGCGGATTTTCTGTGGAGTTTTTTTTTTTTTTTTAGGTATTCAATTCTGTGAACGTTAATTTTCTGTATTTGTTATTAGTGTAGGCAGCGTAAGCCATTTAAGCGTCCACAAAATCTACTTTTTCACTTTTTTCACTACAAAGGGTGATTTTTTTAGGGTGAAGGAGTTGAGTATTACAACTCTCTTAAAGCCTTAACGTTTACAAGGACGTAAATCCTGAGCATAGCTTCCTTCGGAAGGTAAATAAAACCTTGGGTCCCATGTCATAAATTGTCACATAAGAGAACCTCAAGCCTGAAAAAAAAGGCTCTCAACAAGATAAGTTTCTTTCACGCCCAAATTTAAATTTCGACGCTAATAACCTGATTTGTTAAAACGTCGTTAAATGAAAGTTCTAAGAAACTATAGTTAACATTTATAACAAGTACAATAATTTGACTTACATGTCACATAATTTAAAGTATAGTGTTTTGAAAATAGAGGAAAAGGGAAACTTAATATGCACATGCTTTTACGATTTCAACAAATAAATTGTTGGGTACTGTTTAAATCTGGAACGATTGGGTTTGAGTTGTTTTGTTCGCACATAAACAATATTTCATTCGGCCTTATTAGGATCAGTGGTATCACGAATTTACTTATTCATGTAAAAAAATACAGTTGTCAATATAATGCTTTTTTTTACATGACATAGGAATGTTCAGCATTTATAAACGTATAAGTATATGCACCTGTCTCAATCAAGAACTACTTTCACTTTCGATTATATTTACGCATTCTGATGAAGTTGTGCGTGGTTGTAAAGCTTGCAGAATTGGCAACTTTCCTATTAGGTTATAGTGCCAGTTAAAAAGGTAGGTAGCTATTTTATTTCAACGAATTGCCATTTGAGATTCGTATTCGAGTATACTGAGTTCGAAACCTGGGACAAACCAAATAGACTGCGTTTTCTTCCAGATTTTCCTTAATTGACAAAAAAAACAAATAATTCAAACTTAAGCCTACACTATTAGTGTCTTCTCTACTATTCATTTTGTACTACAGCATGCCATCACATTTTTATAGGATGAAGAAGACCTATAACTCAATGTTGTTAATAAGCTGCTATTGTCTGTCCAATGGATCTGTGCCCCCGTAAGATACGCGAACTACTTCCATTTCTGCCTAGGCAAATCATTTCCCTCTTGCATTCCTATCTTTCTCTTTTCTATCTCTCTTCTTGCACTAGCACTCCAGTGTAGTCAACTCAACTGCAACCTTGCATTATTCATCATTAAAGACACTGGGGGAAGTTTGACAACATCCTTACTCGATAACTTACATGTGGTTGACATTTAAAGTAGAAGTGGGGGAGGATGAGTATAGACACGTACTTTTCTAACAACGATGTCAGCGCAGTAGGGGCACAGATCCGTTGGTCCGAGTGTATTTTATGCTGATGGCGTTGTATTAGGCGATAATGAGGAGATACTCTATTGAGTAACACTAAGGTATCGGACGGGACGAATTTTCTGGCGATTGTTTATTTTTTCGAGTTTTTCCTTACCTGTATGACAAATATCAGGAACGTTTAAGACCCAAAAGATCCGCGAACATTATCTGGCCGTCATAATCATAATTATCATATTCGCCATGCTTGAAAGCAATATAATGTCCCACCAACTAGTTGCTAGCAAGGAGGTGGTAAGTCCAGCGATGGGATTGCCATCTTTAAGCATCTCGACCTGCTTCAATACTGCATTTACTCAGTATTACTTGGAATAGTTATACCGCCATGACTCGGTCCCCAGAACCCCGTTTGTTAAAACAGGTGGGAAACGGTCACTTGGTCGACCTATGAAAAGATGGCACGAAAACCGCTTTCTCAGGCACGTAACAGTTCTTCTAGGACTAATACCTGGTAGGATGATGATGATGATGACGATCATATTCGCCATGTTTATCATCAATGTATATGTGAGTGGTGGATTTTGTCTGATGATGTTGTGTTGTTATGGAGGAGGCCATGACATTGACCTGGACCCTCATTCGGTGAGCCCTCCGTATTCTCGCTTGGTCGAAAAAGTATATGTGTGATCCATAGTTAAATTTTTCTCCCGACAGGTCGTTCCACTGTAAGACTCGGGTAGTGTGTAGCACGTTAAAGTAGCCTACCTAAGAACCTAAAAGTTTGAGGTTAAGCTGCATTAATGCAATGAAATTATTTTTTATGTATTTGTGTAGTCAATCCACATTAACTAAAATCCGTCACTGCCTTGTAGAGTGCAGTGTTTTTTTCACCATAATGTGACGTCACGTAGGGTCGGTTTACCAACAGAGGTAACTGTATTACGCCAGTTTCCCCCGTGTATAATGCATAGCTTAAACTGGCGTAATACAGTTACCTCTGTTGGCGAAACCGACCCTTAGTGTGGAACGGGGAACTCCGCTTCTCTTCTCCTTTTGTTATATAGCCCGCCTTCTATATGCCGAGTTCTGTTTCGAGAAAACAAAAATTGCAGCTACTAGAGCTTTATATAGACTACTTATAATTCTGTTACGATAATTATCGTTATCTAGTAAGATAAGATTTTTTTTATATTTGGGGATTCTATGCCACCTACATAAATTTAAATAAAAAACTGAAAAGCACACAATAACATAAAATCACCATATTTAAATGTAAAATAGATTTTGGACAGTGTAGCCAACTTATCACAAAAAAACACAAACAAACTAGTGAATGCTAATCTGGTGTGCTAACTCACCCATTTTCTCATCCTTACTTGCCCATTTTCTCACCCTAACTTGCCCACTGATGTTGCTGGACTCCTGAGATAGAATTCCCTTATACGTGAGTAAACATGTTGAAATTGGCTCTAGCAGGAACTATGTTATCACATTGGTCAACACTTGTTCTCGGACACTTGTGACACGGTGACATAGAAGAGCCAAATATTTTGTACGTAAAAAATCTCAATAGCTTCTGTTTCTTCGAAATTCGCTAATATGTAGGGGCATTGAGAGGGGTAAGGTTGGTAATGATGCTAACGTTTACGAGTGATCATTAAATAATGCATTCATTAAAGAGAAAGCAACTGTACTAAATACTTCATAACATGTGACGCGATTTTTTTTCTAAGTTCCAATCATATACCATGCACATGCGCCAACAAACTCGAAGCAGTTCACACTATGGAATCACGGGATACAGCTAACATATACACGATAACTAACGAACCTAAAAGCTAACCTAACGCAATTTAAGTACTCTAACCTGTGAAAGACCAACATAAAAGCCAACCTAACGCAAATTAAGCACTTTAACCTGTGAAAGAATACAACGCCTAAAGATAAATACTAAGTTCTGAAATTATGAAGTATATGTGTACAGTTAATTAGTAAATGCTCTGTTGGCTGCACTGGAACATGTCTTTGTTGTTGCATAGAATATTTGTTAAAATAAATATGGATGCCAAGTCATCATGATTCGTTTGTAGTTAAATACCATAGAAAAAATATTGAAATAATCGTTAGAAAAAATGTAAAAATCATTGTAAATGGTGGGAAATAATTTGAAAAATGTAACTCTAAGAATAAAATTTGACTGGATTTTATAAAGGAATTAAAAAAGTCGCGTCACAGTTTGTAAAGTTTAGCCGTAACGGTGAATAGTAGAATGACTTTTTTTTATTTATACAAACTGGTTACACGCACATTCGTCCCAGTTATATTAGATGAAACCGATAATTCTGACAGAGTGCTTTGAATTCAATACTTTCGGTGTTACTCTTTAAAAGTGAAGTACCACGCCCTCTCTTGGCGCTTGTACTGTACCTTGATGCTGCTTCAACTCGTTTTCAATATTGAAAGGATTTTCATGTTTTCAAATGTAGGATGCATGTAGAGCAGCTATTATAAATGAGTGAAAAATACATCCCCCATTCTCCTCCTACTTTTATATCGTGCACCCCCTGATGAAGTTTTACCGCCTTTGTAAGAGTACACACCAAAGCTACATTAACTTTATAATGTTTCCACAGAATAAATAAAATACCAAAATAACTTCACATTTACCATATTTACATACAAGTTTAAGCACGCTGCATCCCGTTGTTTGAACAGCATTATAAAAAAATACGTTCCAGCAATATTCTGATTTTACTATTAGGAAAATCGTTTAAAAAAGCATAGCATTTTACAATCAATCTACCAGTGTTTTTACTGTTTTTCATTAAAATTCTTGGATAGAAATAAAAATACGGTGTTGTATATTTTATAGACACTTTTCGAATAGATTATCAAATCAGTAAAACCGAAACTGATTGACTATTGAACACGAATATTAAATACATTTATTTTGCTAGGAATGTGAATTGATTTGCATAAACTTAATACAGTAAAAGTTCCTTATTCGCGGGGGATATGTTCATCAAAAATGCCGTGAATATAGAGTGGTAATTTTTATGGGTTTATAGGTGATACGGTCCAAGGTTATAGAATAAAATAATTATTGAATTAAAATCAATTAATGAGAGATTTTTAACAATTTCTATTAATTAGTATTGTCAGGCGTAGACAAGGGCTTAAAGAAGTTAGAAATATTTTTCCTGATATGCGGTTTTTAAAAGGTCGTTCAATTCAGGTTGATATTCAGCTGTGAATACAGCGATAGAATTCCTTATTTTGTCTTCTGATTTCTTGTGATGATCGTACAGTTTGATTCATTGACCATGAAACAGCGTGATATGGACGCAAACGACTCGCCAACGCGTGAACGGTCAAACATTTCTATTTTTACTTTAAGGGAGGGGGGCACGCCATAGCATAGTGGTTAAGGCACTGCGCTACAAGCTGGAAGGTCGAGGGTTCAAGTCCCGGTGGGTCAGGATTTTTTTAACTGACCCAAACCTTCTGGCGGCACTATGGCCTGGGGTCGACTCAGCCTCTAACGGAAATGAGTACCATACGCTTGTTCTGGTGGTAAAGGCGGCCGTCACGCAGGACTGATAACCCGACTCATATCAAGTGCCGATTGTCCAGAAAAAGTTGGAGCCTTAACCTCCTACTACCCCAAGGGCCTCCTGAGGCCTGTAGTGGGACTACTTTACTTTAAGCGGCAACACTACATTTTTCCTGCTTCAGAATTAATTTTCTTTCCTTTTATTCGACGTTGTAAATTGGCAATAAGGCAGAAGAGACACGTATAATTCAATGAAAATTATTGCCAATTAATGACAAGTTGAAACAAAATTAAAGTATAAAATTATGGAATATTTACCTAAAATATCCGTCTCCTCAACTTTATTAGTTACTTATCTGTAGCGCTTTCGAGACTAGTCTCATCATCAGCAGGATTCAAAACCGGTGTTTCACTGAAGATCTGGTAGAGGGGTTACATGTACTGGGTTCGTTTTCGTTTAACAGATGGTCGTTGTTGTTAACTGCTTTCAAGATTTTCCATCTCCTCGAAGATAAAAGAACTCGAGGAGATGGAAAATCTTGAAAGCAGTTAACAACGACCATCTGTTAAACGAAAACGAACCCAGTACGTGTAACCCCCTCTACCAGATCTTCAGTGAAACGCCAATTTTGAATCCTGCTGTTGATGCGACTAGTCCCGAGAGCGCTACAGATAAATAACTAATAAAATTGAGGAGACGGAGCTTTTAGATAAATATTCCATAATTTCATACTTTAATTTTGAATAATACCTCAATAGAACATATCATGAATCTTATAAAAGTTGAAACAATAAAACACCGATCGTGGCGAGGGCAGCAATTATAAATTACATCGCGGCGCTTTAAATACGACGGCGGTAGCTTTTAACAACGAACTTTAGGCATAAAGTAACAATAAGGTTTGCTTTACTTTGATATTAATTTGTCCATTTGATTTGAATCGCTCTTTGCAAAAAAAAAAAAAAAAGTTGCTGATGCGTTAATAAAGGATACTAATCCTTCAAATATACCGACTGGATCCTCGAATAAAGAAATTTTTAGCCGCGAATATTGGAACTGTGTCGCAATTTTGTAACCCGCGAATAAGGGAACCGCGAATAACGGGCTTTTACTGTAATTATCATTCAGCTAGCTCATCTTCTGTATTGATAAAACAGAATTTTAAAAAATGTGTCACGCAGGAACTGCGTAAAGTAACGAATTCCATAGCACGTCGAATTTTTTGTCTCATTTTGGTGGTATACGAAATATATATATTTCCTTTATTAAATTCCAGAAAATATATTGCTACTAATTTGTGACAGTGACCGTGCATCGTCCAGTGCGCTACAAACTGAAACCGATTTGGCTCCTTGGTATCAAATTCCTTAGCGACTATCATTATGGCGTTTTAGTCCCTTATCCTATGGCGTTTGGCGGTGTTGAGTTTGTCCGGCGCATACGTGGCTTTAAGAGAAATGAGGATTGAACAAATTTAGAGCAGAGTATCGTAAACTGTACTGCGGATGAGCTGAGAGTTGGAAGGCCGACAGCCAGAATGAGCCACGCTAATCTAGATGAACACATCATACATTTCAGTTTGATGGGTCATCATCACAAGTAATGTCACGAGTGATTTCCAAATCAACGATAAATTCACAAGTCACTTCGTGATTCGTGAATTTGTCTAGAGATTTTGGAAATCGAGAGTGGCATTTGTTAGGACTATTTAATTAATAAAATTAAGCTATTTGCTTAATAATCATTATTTAAATATAGTTACCGGTATTTTGAAATATGTATATATTTAGCCTAAACGGCGATGTTTGAAAACAAATAAGAAATTTGTCGTTATGCATCATTTGTTTATTCATTGCAACTTGATCATATTATTTATTGCTAAATAGAATCGCAATACTGTAAAATGCACCCTAGTGGAGAAAAAATTAAACAAGTCAAACTGTAAATTATAAGAAACATTTTTTTAGGAAACAACTCAGTAAAATCATTATTTTAAAAATACATTTATTGAAAACACAGTTATCAAATGTGTAGGTCGAAGGAATCTGTTCATTAATTGCTATTTTCAATGTATTTGTTGGAGAGTCAGTCACCATAAAATAATGCTCAGAACTGTTCAGATTATTAAAATGGAGGACAAAAGGGCACAGTCATTTTTCGGTTTCTGCTAGATAGGTTTTGTGTTGATCTGTAACATTTATTCAGTTGTTTTTATTTTTCGTGATAACTACAATAACTTAATTCCTTCGCAATTCGCTAGAAATATGTATAATTAAGCTTGTGTTATAAACATAATTTATGTTAACGTAACTAGAGTGAAAATGTTGCGCCTGACGAGGGATTTAAACCCAAGGTCTCCAGCTTTTCGTCCTACCATTCAGCTGTTTAAGAACAAATTCGCCTCTCTTTAATCCCCGAAAGCCATTGGCAACTCTAACAGTATCCACTTCCGCTTGTCCAATCCCAGATTTATCACGGAATTTCAACACCTATCTGTCTGCCCTGCTTTGAGGAGTGAAACTTTAGTCAACAGTATTGGGACGCAAGAAAAAAGACGACCTGAATGAGATAGATAGACAGATGGAAAGCTCTGCGGCCATCACTTAAGTGTTGGCGGTGAGCGATCCATTTTGGTCCTCCTTAATAGGTAGAACCCCGGGTTCTGTAAAATACATTAGCCCCGGTTTAAATTTTGAATTCAAATTTGAAGTTAATTAGCAGAGTGAAGTCGGAAGTGGGCCTTTTGGGGTTCTATTCCAGCGTTTGCTCTTTGGATTGAGGAAAACCGCTTAAAACCTCAATCGGAATAGTCGATCACGCGGGATCTTGCCAAGTTTGGCTTTCGGATGACTCTATATTGGGAGGGCATCCAGACTTCTCTTTATTTAAATATAATGTGCGTACATTTCAGAGTATTACAATTTTATCCATACATTTATGGTAACATGCATTTTTTATTTTATTTTATTTTTTTTTTTTTTTTACTCTTCAGTTGTTGTTGCTGTTCTATCTGTAGTTGTCAGGTGATGCCAATTTCTCTGAAACTGGTGGGATGAACCTGTAGCAGTAAGATTAGTTATTAGTTTTTAATTTGTTGTATTAATGAAAATCTCAAATTTGTGCTATAACTATTCTCTTCTTCTGCGTACTTTCTTTTTCTTCTTCTTTTTTTAATTTGCCATTGTAATGTCAGTGATATTTATAGCAATGACTTTGTGTTAAATTAAATAAATAATATCGAATTCCTGCGTAATTAGTGAAAACTGTGTTCACAGAGAGTTTTTGAAAGAGAGGAGAATTTGTGATTGCTCTAGGAGGTGTGCCTAAGTAGCTCAATGGTAGAGTACCAGCACGTAAAACTGGAGATGTAAGGATCAAATCTTGGCTTAGGTGCAGAATTTTCTCTGTAGTTATGTTAACCATTGGCTACAAAAGGCTTAACTGGAAGCATTAATTTCTATATGCCACTGACCTTGTTTTACCTCTCGTATTATAGGTAGTTTTTCGTGCTACGTGCCACCTGGGTCATATAGTGACACGACCTGTCGGTAAAGTAAAGTAAAGTGATCCCACAACAGGCCTCAGGAGGCCCTTGGGGTAGTGGGGGGTTAAGGCTCCCACTTTTTCTAGACAATCGGCACTTTATGTCAGCCGGGTTGTCAGCCCTGCGTGACGGCCGCCTTTACCCCCAGAACAAGCGTCTGGTACTCATTTTCGTTAGAGGCTGAGTCGACCCCAGGGTCATGGTGCCGCCAGAGGGTTTTGGGTCAGTTTTAAAAATCCTGACCCCAACGGGGACTTGAACCCTCGACCCTTCGGCTTGTAGCTCAGTGCCTTAACCACTACGCTACGGCGTGCCAGAGGGGTTTTAACTATGGATCACATACATACATTTTTTGACCACACAAGAATATGGAGTGATCTCCTCGAGTGAGGGATCAATTCAACGTCAAGGCTTCCTCTGAGACAAACACAACATTAAGACGAAACACACAATTTACACACACATTCATACTAAATAAGGTGAATGCGATAATGATGATTATGATGGTCAGATCATGTTTGAGGACTGTTTTGTCTTTAAAGTATCCTGACATTTGTCTTACAGATGAGAAAAAAATCCGAAAAAATATATATCATTTTGAAAACTTGTTCCGACCGGAGATCGATCCCGGGTCAGCTACGTGACGAGGTTAACCCGAGACCACAGAAGTGGACAATTTCTGTATAAAATATATATTACTAGCTAATACCCGGCGTGCGCTGCTATACCTAAATAAATGCTTTTATTTTAGTTGAATAAGTAAAAGGAAAAATAAATATAAATTTATATCGTTATTATTTTAGATACCCCGTGCTGATTACCCGGCTTGCCAGGGAATCTACGCATCCCGATGTGCTTGACAGAAATGAGCTCAAAAACAAAATTCGTTATTTTGAGTTATCCATAAAAGAATACCCGCCCTGCGCTGCTATGCTTGCCCCCCCCCCCCGATCTTCTTGCCATCAATAATGAAAGACAAAAATGGTTATTGTGATGTTATTCTTAAAAGATAAACATATGACGTGGACTTTTCTGTAGAATGTTTTGAGATATTTAATTCTGTGTACAATAATTTTGTGTATTTATTATGGTTTAGGCAGAGTAAACCATTTAAGCTTACAAAAATCGACATTTTGCAAAAAGCCCCATGACAATCGGATGAATGGTATAGCAGCACATGAATCTACTTATCCCGATATCCTTGGTATCAATGAAAGACAATAATGGCTATTGTGTGTTATCTGTAACAGATAGCGGACTTTTTTGTAGAGTTTTTTTGAGATATTCAATTCTGTGTATATTAATTTTGTGTATTTGTTATGGTTTAGGCAGCGTAATCCATTTAAGGGTAAAAAAGGGACTTTTTCACGTTATTCACTACAAAGGGTGTTTTAAGGGCGTAGGAGATGAGTATCTCAACTCTCTTATAGCCTGAACATTTTGCAAAAAAACCCATCACAATCGGATCAACGGTATGGCCGCGCATGAAGTACGAACAAACAAATAAACAAACATTCATTTTTATATATTAGATTTATATAGCCATAAATTCCTTAAAGGGAAATTATTGAATGCAGAAAGAAGTAGATTTTTTATCTAGGCTATACTAGCTAATACCCAACGTGCGCTGTTATGCTTAAATACATTAAATGCGTTTTTATGTTTATTTGAATAAATAAAAAGAAAAGTAAAAGTATTTATAGATTTATATTGTAATTATTTTTTAAATACTCCTTGCTGATTACCTGGCGTTGCCCTGGAATCTGTCTATCCCAATGTTCTTGGCATCAATGAGCTGGAAGACAGATATGGTTATTGTGAGTTATCCGTAAAAGATAGACAAATGCTGTCGTGGACTTTTTTTGTAGATTTTTTTTTTTTGTTGGATATTGAATTCTGTGTACATTAACTTGGTTACTTGTTTTGGTTTAGGCAACATAAGCCATTTAACCGATCAAAAAGCTACCTTTTTAGTGCATCGATGCATTTATATTTTTTTTTTAGCTCCGGCCCTATATATAGGGCAATATGCTATATCCTTAACTGTCCCAGAAAAATTCTCTAAACGATGGTGAAAACCCCATTCAAATCGGTCAAGAAGTTTTTGAGTCCATAAAGGACAGACTCACACTCATATATATATGCATGCATGCATAGTAATTTTGCCCGAGGGCAGGTCTTTCACTTCAATCATAGCATTTTCGTGCTATGCTCTGCAGCTTTACTAGGGACCGCTGCGTGACAAGGCAGCACGCTACCTCGAGACACACTGCGGTGGGCATATATATATATATATATATATATATATATATATATATATATGGTATGATAAGAAAAATAAATGCCTGGATGGAATTCCAACCCGGAACTCTGAGTCTGTACCTCAGCGTGTTATCCATTACACCACCAGGCGAATCAAATTCAAACACTTATTTTTCTTATATATGTATTATATTCTCCATTATTACTAGATGTCGCGAGATCTCGGTTTTCACTGCCATCTAGTAGCTGACTACAACAAGTAAGCAAATTAAAGAGAATATTTTTACTTCATAGCAGTGACGCTTTATCAATGTTATAATTAAATGTTTAACATTGAGCACTGCAAGCTTAATATGGCATAAGAAAAATAAATGCCTGGACGGGATTCGAACCCGGAACTCTGAGTCTGTACCTCAGCGTGTTATCCATTACACCACCAGGCGAATCCAATTCAAATACTTATTTTTCTTATATATGTATTATATTCTCCATTATTACTGGAAGTCGCGAGAACTCGGTCTTCACTGCCATCTAGTAGCTGACTATAACAAGTAAGCAAATTAAAGAGAATATCTTTACTTTATAGCAGTGACGCTTTATCGATGTTATAATTAAATGTTTAACATTGAGCAATGAAAGCTTAATATGGTATGGTAAGTTATGTATATACACACATAAAGAAGATTAAGTAGGCCAAACATAGAAACTTCATTTGTCTGTATAAATATCTTAGCAGCACATAGTTATGAAATCTGAACTAATGAGGGGAAACTTGAAATTGATTGATAATGACAAGAATGTTAAGATTCGGCGTTACTCCTGGTTTATGGAGCCATGATCTAGTAAATTATGATAAAAATAACACTGTATGTCATCTCTTGAAACCTTTACGTCACCTGAAAAAATAACATATCACGTCATCATTCACATTGTCTCTAGTTCTATTGTCACATTTAAGGTCATGCGCAATAATGTGTGAATGAATTTCAAGTTAGAATTACGTAATTTTTACACGTTAATTAAAATGCTGTAAAATAAAAAAAAAAGTATTTTTTGTGCGATAGTGCGTTTTGTCGTACTTACCAGCAATGCCGACCATGATTGAAAGTTCAACTTCCTACATTTCGAGGTTGCCAACCTAAATAACTATACTGTAATATTACATTTACACCCACGTGCGGAAAGTAAAAACCACTGCCCTCTATGTATACTACGTACAATGTATATACAGAAAATATCCAAAAGGTAGTGTTAACATACATTATACGAAACAAATCACTGCAATTTAAATGAACTGAACTTTATTTGAAACAATATGAAGCAATAAATATGTATTTGCGGCCATGTTATCAAAAATTGTTCTCAAGGCCTCCTGTTGTTTCAACTAATAAACATTGCCCACACTGTTAACGTTAGTCAATTGTTTGTAATGAACACAAATATTTCCAAGAAAGATGTTATTATTTTACTATTATTTATTATTTTGAAAACATCATCGCGCAAAAAAATAATGTACAACGCACTTTTTGTAAAGTGTTTTACAGAATATCGGAAATTAAAAATCTCGCTATCACTCGGTTTTTTAACAGTTTTACTCGATTCTGTAAAAACAATTCTTCCAAAACCTTGTATCGTAATATAATATTAAAAATATACAAACGTTTCACTTAAATGTGCCGCTTATTAGTATTCGGAAGCCGAGCGGGACCGCGATACATCCTAAGTTGGAATAAGTTTCCTGCAGTTCTTTTTTTTGTAAGCTACCAGAGTTAGCATATTTTGAAAGAAACTTACGTGTGCTCTAACCTTAGGCTTGATCATTACCCCCGTGATGAAAAGTACATCTATTAATTCTCATAGAGTTGTTCACTTTTAATTATAATTAATCATCCCCATCATCTGGATGCATGGATGAGTATGGTCTGTGGACCCGTTCCGACCTTAAGCCCATCTCTTTCTAGGTCTGCCCACATCTCGGGGGGTGCCTTTAGGTTTGTATTTTGCTATTTGTTGTTGCGATATCTTTCTCTTCATTTCTTCTGTCTATGTGTTGCTTCCAATTTTGTCTTAGTATCTTCTTTTTTTTCTTCCAGTTATTGCAATATGTGTCAAGTTTCCTCTATTATTTACGTGTTCTGGGATTCTGTCTTCCTTAGTGCACCCTATAACAGATATTCAAAAATTTCAGTTTCTGCCGACGTTATCCTACTTAGTTCTTGTTTTTTATGTATCCAGGCTTCTGATCCAAAATTAATAATAATTATATTATTTAGCATAGCATGAAAATGCTATAATTGCAGGAAATACCTGCCCTCGGGCAGAATTACTATGGATGGATTATTATTATTATTATTATTATTATTATTATTATTATTATTATTATTATTATCATACAAAATGTTTGTACATGCAATAAACATTGCAACTTTAAACGTCTCTTTAACCCTATATAATTAGTATAGTGTATAAGTAATCTGAAGGCCTACTGTAATATGTATTTGCATATTTGTGTTGGAGTGTCCACCCTGTGGTCTCGAGGAGCGTGCTGGCTTGTCAGGCAGCGGGCCCGGGTTCGATCACCACTCGGGACAAGTTTCCTCGGTGAGGTTTTTTTCGGGGTTTTTCCTCACCTGTAAGACAAATGTCAGGATACTTTAAGACACAAACGGTCCCCGAACATCATCTGGCCATCATTATCATCAATATAATATTCACCTCATTAGATTAAGTTTAGGTTTAAGGCCTCTCCTGTCGCACCATTATCCATCGCCTATCACTGGGGCAGCGTAACCCCGCCTTCCAGGCGCCCCAACCTCAGAAGTGGGTTACAACACGCCAATGCCAGGACAGAATACCTGAAATGTCGAATGACAAACAGGTGGCATTAAACAAAAAAAGTATTTGTGCTGGTTGAGTGAAAGAGAAGGTCTTATGACTTTAACTCTGCCAGAATAAATAAAGCGTTATAATTATTATTATTATTATTACTACTATTATTATTATTATTACTATTATTATTACTATTACTATTATTACTATTATTATTAATATTATTATTATTTATTATTATTATTTTATTATTATTATTATTATTATTATTATTATTATTATTATTATTATTATTATTATTATTATTATTATTATTATTATTATTATTATATTATTATTATTATTATTATTAAAGGGTCTGGAATCTTCAAAGTTCTAACGGTCCCTGATCCTGTCTAGCCTTCATAGCCAACCTAGCATATTCGTTTTGTTTAGTATGAATGAGTCCAGCGCTCTGGTATCTGAGTAACGTCATTGCTACGCAGGGCCAGGTTCGATTCCCGGTAGGGAGATGTTGCCTGATTGAGATTTTATCGAAGTTTTTTTTTTCCTTATCTGTAAAACAAATGTTCGTTACTGTTTGCTAGGTGGCTCCGCATTGAGCTGATCCCTCATTCGGGAAGGTTCTCTACATCCTTCTCTAGTCATGAAATTAAAAATTGATCCAAGCTTGAACGAGTATTCTCTCCCAAGGTTATGTTATGTGAGGCATGAGACACGTAAAACCTCCTAAAAGATAGAAGTTAAACAAAGAAAGGAAAAAAATGAATGTATGAGTAAATGTTGTGTCATGTCTTAAATGTTCATGTTATCTCAGAGGTGGCACTGGCATTGAGATTATCGCTCATTCGGAGACATAGTTCTTGTCCTTATGTGGTAAAAGGAGTATGTATGTGATTCAGAATTAAATAATCCTCTTCTAACATGCGAGTGGATTACACAACCAAATTCTTAACCACGACTCCGGTTTTCCAATGTTTTGTTTCTAACAACTATAAATATAACTGAAAATCCACAGAAAATGTTATGAAACCATGGTCATGATTCAGATATTTGTTTTTTATAATTAACGGCCGTTATTGCGTGGGACACAATAATTCTTACAAAGGGGCAGGAAGGAACTCCTGAAAAATAAATTAAGAAAGACAAACAAAAGATCCGATGGAAGTAGGCCCTACTTTGTGAATGTCCTATGCTCCTCATAGTCCCGCGTCGTAGCCGATTGATTAATGCAAGATTCCTTTGGTGCAGACTACGGGACTGGCGATAGTCTCCATGGGGGAAGAAATTTTCTCATGGAATTTCGGCCAGTAAGGTACCGGTGCCTACCCAAAATCTTCAGAAATTTGGGTACATGCAATAAGTAGCGACTCTAGGTTGAGAAAACCAGCTGTAATGACTGGGGAACCCGACACACTGACCACATGTCACCCCTACACTAGCAGGATGATCGTCTACTTCTGTGATTAACACATGCGGATGTGAGGCCAGCAGCCGGATGGTAGGCCAAGAACATTCTAGGCTTGTCGCGCCATGGAAAAGGAGAAAGAGTATGCTCATCATGATAATGTATAGGAGATTCACTGGATGATTATCTATTGGGTCGAATTTTAGAAGTTAAAATGAGAGGCTAAAAAAATAATAATAATGATAATAATAATAATAATAATAATAATAATAATAATAATCCTTTATTTTAGCTGGCAGAGTTAAGGCCATAAGGCCTTCTCTTCCACTCAACCAGCAAATAGTAAAATTATTCAAACATTACTTATTTATTACAATTTTAAGATATTATTAAAATCTAGACTAAACAAAAGACAATGGCGATGTGATCTAATACTAGCTAATACATATACTAACAAAAACGTGGACTATAATAAAATGAAAATAATATAAATTAAAATAAAGTAAGTAAAGCTTCCTAGATGATTATTTACTAAATGCTGAATATGGTAGTTATGCAGTTAGTTTTCATTGTGTCGAATGTGTCACATTCAGTACCAGGCAATGAGTAGGGCATTTAAACCCACAGGCCAGCCTTTTAAATACCCCAGCTACCCTTTTCGTGGCACATCAGAAAATGGACCATTATTCACAAACTATTACTCCTAGAAAATTCAAATTTTGTACATACCTAAAGGAGATATCCTAGTAGGATTAGATGGTTAAATAACTTCGGTGATTGACATCACATGGTATCGGCGTATCAATTTCAGGAAGTGGAAGTTCATCTTCACTTTCACTTTGTGAATCTTCTAATTCAGGAATCAGTTCATCACCTGAATCATCATTATACAAAATGTTCACTAATTCTTCTTCAGTGAGATTTTTTTCTTTCGCCATGGTTTCACTCACGCACAAACAACAGCGCGATAACGAGAAACATGTACGACTGCATTGGAGCCTGGAGTGATGTTTGGATGAACGATTCCATGTGTTGTTTGTTTTTAAAAATAAAAGGGGATTCATCAAGGTTAAACGTGTGAAAAACGGGAATAGAAAATGTACGTTTACATGCCATCTATGATCTCCCAAGACATACTAAGCCAACACAATATTTAGGGCCCGAATATAAACGCGGTTTGTTCGAGCCCGCTCTAAAACGAGTTAACTGACCGACGGCCGCATACACGATAGTCTCTTTAAACGCCTTAACTGGTTTACGGTACTGAATATGTTAAGATATCAGTTAATTTGGATTTAAATAATGATAGTGATTGACAGTCCCTACCATGACTGGAAAAATTAATGCCATGCTCTAGTGTCTAGTCACAGATATTATGTAAGATTCAGAGTATAGACATGTCCTGTGCTGTGGTATTAAAAGTAAAGAAGTCTTGTGATCTTGTTCCTAAATTGTGATGAGCCGATATATTTTGAAAATGCGTTGATAAATAACTTGGTAAATATATGTGCAGGATTTGGAATAGTAAAGCATGGGAATGTAAAATTCTTCTGTCATTTAGGCGTAGTCATGTTAAGACCTGAAATGAAGGAGACGCGTGGTCATAACGACGGAGATTGAATACAAATCGAATGCACACATTATGAGCACGCTGTAATCTGTCAGATAGATAAGTTGCCAGATTAGACAGTAATATGTCGCAGTAGTCGAAATGAGGCATTATAAAATTCTGTACAAGTAGGCCTATTTGTTTTAATTTCGTGGGAAGGAAGTTTTTTAAAACTATTTAGGGAGTGAAGAATTGAGAACACTTTCTTGCAAGTATTATTCACCTGGATTTTCCAGCCTAGGTGTAGGTCCATGTTAGTGAAATAATCTCTAGAATAAATTACCGCAGTATTTCACTCTTGAATCTAAATATTTTTTAAACGCGAAATTGCGTGGAAATTGAAAAGAGCAAAACAGGTTAACGTGTTCACATTTCAAACATAATATAAATCTAGTAATTTCGCTTTTGTATTTGAAAAGCAGTCAATTTGGTGTAACTAAGCAGTATGATATCAGGGTTTTTATTGTAGCTGAAAAAATTCAGTTCCGTGAATAGAAATAGTTAATCAGCATCAGAGATGAAATGAAAGCTAAACAACTGAATGCTGATATCGTTTCAATGTTTTCCCCATGATTGATTTTTAAAAGCGTTTTTAAGCGATTTCAATGACTGGATGGCATCATGTCGATACATTAGTGCAGAGATGATACGATTTTTATTTCATTGAAATTTTACAGCAAGCGAGGCTTTGGAAATATGCATTGACATATGTTATACATCCAAAAAATTTGATTAATTAGATATAAAATGTATATGAAAAAATATATCCATCCACAGTACTTCTGCTCGACGGCAGCTTTACTAGGGAATTATAGGTGTGCTAGCTTCCCGTTGCTTTCCACACAGGTGAAGTATGATAATGATGATGATGGCCGGATGATTTTCGGGGACCGTTGGGCCTTAAGCTTCCTCTGATTTGTCTTACAGATGAGGAAAAAAACCTCGAAAAAATCTCACCCAGGAATCTGTCCTGACCGGGAATCGAACCCGGGCCAGCTGCGTGACAAGACAGAACGCTACCTCGAGACCACAGCGGTGAACTAATATATATATTATATATATATATATATATATATATATATATCCATAGTAATTCTGACGGAGGGCAGGTATTTCACTGCAATAATAGCATTTTCATGCTATGCTTGCAGCTTTACTAGGGAATTGTAGGTGTGGTAGCTTCCCGTTGCTTTTCACGCCGGTGAAGGATGATGTTGATGATGATGATGATGATGATTATGATAAGGATGATGATGATGATGATGATGATGGCCATATGATTTCGGGGACCGTTTGGGCCTTAAAGTTATCCTGACATTTGTCTTACAGGTGAGGAAAAACTCCGATAAAAACCTCACTCAAAAAAACTACCCCGACCGTGGATCGAACCCGGGCCCGCTGCGTGGCAAGGCAGCACGCTACCTCGAGACCACAGCGGTGGATATATGTCCTATAGAAAAAGAGGAAAATTTTGAAGAAGTGGCTGAATTCAGATGCGGAAGAACAATATTTAAAAACAGGAATGAGGTGCAGAAAGTAATAGGCCTAGGCTTAATTCTGGAAATGCATTACGCATTACAGGGACTCTTGTCCCAACTTCTCTAATAAAACATTAAAGTGTAAATATGTAAAACTGTTTATCTGATCTGGTGTTTAGGTTCAGCATTCGCTTTCATAGCAATGGAATGTAGTTACTGTACTTCATAATTTTTTTAAAATGTCTGTTTTTATATATTGTATTTTAATGTTCTTCGTAGGCTATATCTCCACAAAACTGTGAAAATCTGCTTAGTTTTATTAATTCAGCATACCAATTGTTTTTCTACTTGCAGACCTATCGGTTGGGGTGTACAAGACTCAAAATTTAATTACGCGACTTATGCCATTTTAATGCAATTTATATTATTACGAAGTGATGTGATGTCATTAATCCGCGAGTAATTACTATCGTGAAAATATGTTAACATGATCAGAAATATATGAGCGGAAACATTTTTTTACGTTGTAAGCGTTGAATTTTCATAGAATAACTGATAAAGAGGTATTTTTTACGTATTAAATCGCATTTAAAATGCAAGGAACCTAAATGCCACCCTAACCTAATTCAATTACTCTAACCTAGATGAATCCATGCAACGCCCTTTTTATTACTTTGCGCGGTTAAAATAAGTAAAAGTTAAATTCAGACATCATTTTGTTGAAACCACAGATATGCTGTGTCAGTGGGTTTATCGCTGGTTAGTATGGTCAGACGGTCATCGGTGATTACTAGTGTGGTTATCGCTGGTTATAAGTGTGGTAATCTGTGGTTTATCGCTGGTTTTAAATGTGATAATCGGTGGTCACCAGTGTAGTTATCGCTGGTTACGACGGTCATTTTGAATAACGTTGTAGTCAGAGTGGTTATGACAGGAAATAGTCCCACTTTCTTTTTTAATATTTACGGGTAAAATAAATAGATCATAATTACCTCTCGCACCTAAAAATATGTAATATAACATTTTATGCATTTAAGTAGTGTGAAAGTGGGTAAATAAATTCTGAGTCTAGTAAACCGGTACCGACCTATCTATTGTTTTTTCGTTTCGATTTAACTGAGGTTCTACCACCAACTTCTAAATTTGTTCTAAAATATTTAAATTTATTGACTTCGTCAATTTTTTCTTGTTCAATCTCCAGATTTCCTTTAATTTTCCATCTTCAATGTTAAATATGTAGTTTTCTTAAAAATTAATGTTCAAAGCCCATTTTTCTAATATCCTCCACCTTATTTTTTCACCATATATGAATTATTATTATTGTTATTATCATCCTCACATGTAAGATAAATATCATGAAACTCTAAGACCCAAAGGTCCCCGAACATCATCTTAGCCATCATAATCATCATCATATTCACCATGTTTAGTGTGAATGGGTGTTTTGTCTTATTGTTGTGTTGTCTCGGAAGAGACGTTGACATTGAGCTGATCTTTCATTCGGGGAGTCCCTCCATGTTCTTGTGTGGTCAAAAAAAGTGTGTGTGTGATCGATAGTTTTAAATTCCTCTCCCGACAGATGGTGGTGTGTGCCACGTGAAAGTACGTGTAATGTGAGAGGTTAAGTTCGTTAAAAGGGGTGGAATTATTTATTATTATTATTATTATTATTATTATTATTATTATTATTATTATTATTATTATTATATTTAGAAATATTCCACAGTACAGTGTTTCTCCTTCAACCCAAAGTGATTTGTCGCCAGAGGTTCCTGTCTAAAGCATATTCATCCCCCAAATCTCTGGCTTCCATACTTCTCTTCACCCCATCCATCCATCCATCGTTCTCTAGGCGTGCCTCTTCCGCTTCTTCCATTAGCTTTCCAATTAAGGATCTTCTTTGGTATTCTCTCTTCTTCCATTCTTATGAAATGTCAATACCATTTCAAATGTCTTTCTTCTATTTTTCCAATATGTCTTTTCAACTTGCATAATTGCCCTTATTGTGCTGTTTCCGACCTTATCCCTTCTTGAAATTCTTGTCGATAACCTCCAAAAATCCATTTCTACTGCTAATAACTTTATTATTATTATTATTATTATTATTATATTATTATTATTATTATTATTATTATTATTATTATTATTATTATTATTATTATTATTATTATTATTATTATTTGAATTTTTGGAGGCGATTCGACAAGAATTTCAAGAAGGGATAAGGTCAGAAACAGCACAATAAGGAAAATTGTGCAAGTTGAAAAAAAAAACATAGGAAAAAATAGAAGAAAAACGATTGAAATGGTATGGATACCTCATAAGAATGGAAGAAGAGAGAATACCAAAGATGATCCTTAATTGGAAAGCTAATGTAAGAAGTGGAAGAGGCAGACCTAGAGAACGTTGGATGGATGGAGTGAGGAGAAGTATGGAAGCTAGAGATCTGAGGAATAAAGATGCTCTAGGCAGAAACCTCTGGCGGCAAATCACATTGGGTTGAAGGAGAATCACTGTATTATGGAATATTCCTAATTAAAAATTATTATTATTATTATTATTATTATTATTATTATTATTATTATTATTATTATTATTATTATTATTAATGTATTGATAGTTAGGAACCAGGTTTGATTGATAGGAAAACATGAGTATATATTTAAACAAGTTCGCTTCTACATATTATAAATTTCAGTATTGAGTTGGAACAACTCGGCAATTAAGTGCCCCTTTCTTAATAACAAAGAGCATAGACCATTCCATAAGACATTCAAAGGCGCAGTGAATGCTTTATTTGTAGAAGACTCTTCCAATGAACAATGAAAGATTCGAGTGAAGTGTGATATTTAGAGGGAAACGCAAGATGAGAAGAGAAAAGAGAGAGAGAGAGAGAGAGAGAGAGAGAGAGAGAGAGAGAGAGAGCGAGAGGAGAGAGAGAGAGAGAGAGAAAGGAATTCAGATGACAAAAGAAGTGATTTGCATAGGAACAATGAAGTTGAGGTGTTCTACTTGCTGCAAGAATAAAGTGCAACGCTTCTCCCCCCCCCCCCCATCCTAAACTCTCACTTAAAACGACTGACAAACGAAATGCTATAGTCTGCCATCCGTGTCAAACTCTACTGCTTACCGTTAACATTCGGTGTTTCCACGTTTTTTAGCAAAATTCCGAAAGAATGAATCTGTTGAGATGTGTTGTCATGAAAATATTTTTGAAAACATTTTGCTTACTTTCATCGATCCTACTTAGTGGACAGCGAATATTATCATAAGTAATGCCACAAGTGATTTCCAAATTATCGATACATTTACGACTCACGAAGTGAGGAGTGAATTTATCTAGAGAATTTGGAAATCAAGAGTGGCATTGTTAGGACTATTTAACGTATAAAATTAAGCTGTTTACTCACAAATCATTAATTAACTACAGTTATTTTAAAATATTTATATATTTAATGTAAACGGCGATGTTTGAAAACAAATGAGAGACGATAGGTACGCTTCATCTGCTTCTTTTGTTTATCACTGCAACCAGATCATACTATTTATTGCCAAAGGAACGCAATATTGTAAGAATGCTCTGTAGTGGAGAAAAAATGAAACACATCAAACTGTATATTAATTCATTTCTGATGTCGTACGATGTAAATATGACAATTATATTTTTCTGGATTGTTACCTGGGAAAAAATACATTTAAGAAAGTGCAAACAGTGGTTTCATTTTTTGGTGGTATAATCAATTGCTAAAAATGTTTTTATATCAACTCCCGCATGCGGCATGTGTTGACATTCATGCACTATATATACAATCTGGTAGCCGTATTTCTCGCAGGCTGAGTCACTGCAAAATAATGGTCAGACCTGTTCAGAATATTAAAAAAGGAGGAGCCTTCTTTAATATGGTAATTATAACACAGATAAATATTTCGTGAAACACGACTCTGATTGGTTGTAAAACAGAAATCATTGAAACGTGATTGGCCATTGAGTCCCATTTGGGGCATGAGTTAAATAGTCATGACTATTTAACTCATGCCACAAATGCTAGTCAATGACCAATCACGTTTCAATGAATGTTATGTTACAACCAATGACAGTCGTGTTTCACCTCGCTCTTTATGGATTTCTCTTTATCAGCTCCTGCTTTTGTGATAAAGAAAGCTCCACCTTTTTAATGTCTGAACAGGTCAAAGCATTATTTTTCTCCAAATACATTGAATATAGCAAATCATGAAAAATTCCTTGATTTTACTGAGTTGTTTACTAAAAAAATTAATGAATAACTCGTAATGTTGATTGTGATATATAGTTTGATGTGTTTCATTATTTCTCCACTTGGGTGCACTCTTACAATATTGCGATCCTATTTGGCAATAAATAGCTATGATCAAGCAGCAGTGAATGAACATAACCTCGCATTTCTGATTTGTTTTCAAACATCGCCGTTTACATTAAATATATAAATATTTTAAAATAACTATAGTTAAATAATGATTTGTGAGTAAACAGCTTAATTTTATTCGTTAAATAGTCCTAACAAATGCCACGAGTGATTTATCGATAATTTGGAAATCACTCGTGGCATTACTTATGATGATCTTGTATGATGATCTTACTTATGATGATCTTGGCATTACTTATGATGATCTTACTTATGATGATCATTGCTTATGATGATCTTACTTATGATTACTTATGATAATTTGGAAATCACTCGTGGCATTACTTATGATGATCTTCTACAAGATCTGAAGACAAACTCTTGAGGATGCCGGACGCAGTCTCTGGCAAAACGTCGGGGAACTACAAGCCTCAAGACCACGACCGGCCGTGAAAGCCCGAGTCAGTATACTAACTTTACTGTTATCTTAACATCTACAAGATTACATAGCTTTTACTAATTGTCTCACTGGCACCATCGAACCCGTAGATGAATGGTCGCACAGATATAAACTCTGCAAACATCCCTATCCTGTGCTAATTTTTATCAATCGTCTCCATAGAATCTACTTCCCTCATATAATGATTAATGTTATTGCCCCACCCCATTCTTGATCTAACAACTGGGCGTTTTCCTTCTGGTTTTCCTATAAGAAGCTTTCAAGCTCCTCTTTCATTCCTCATTCGTGCCACATGTCCTGCCTATCGAAGTCTATAAGACTTTTCTTATTAGGTCTATATCTGGTTCCCTGTAAATATCATGTAGCTCATTGTTAATGTAGTCTTGTCCATTAGTCTGTTCATCTCTCTTTGGCCCCAAAATGTTTGTAAGGACTCTATTCTCAGATACTCGTAAATGAATGAATAGACCTCTTAAATAAGGTAAAATTATCCATAATAGTAAAAATGAAAATAAACTAAACATGGGGGCAAAATAATAAGAAATATAATTAGAAGTTGATGGAAATGTTTGTTTCTTTCTACCTTTTCTCCTCCCTTAATTTAAGAGTCCATGTTTCGCATCCATATAATGTAACTATAATAATAATAACAGATTTTCAGTTTGTCGTTTTTTGAGACAAGCTGGGACGACAAGAGTCCCTGTAATGCATAATAGCATGCATTTCCAGAATTGAGCTTACGTTTAATTTCTTTGTGCATGTCATTCGAGTTGTAATTATTCTTCCTAGGTATTTGAATTAGTCACTTCTTCAAAATTTCCTTCATTTGTCATTAACTGTCCATTTCTTTATAATCTCATACGTATATAAAAATGAATGTTTGTTTGTTTGTTCGTACTTTATGCGCGACCATACCGTTGATCAGATTGTTATGGGTCTTTTTGCAAAATGTTCAGGAGATTCCCGGGATTAACATAGGCTATAAGAGAGTTGCGATTCTCAACTCCTACACCCTTAAAAATCGCCCTTTGTAGTGGAAAACGTAAAAAAAAGTAGCTCTTTCGACGCTTAAATGGCTTCGATGGCTCCTCTCGCCCCGAAACTATAATAAATGCATAGCCCTACAACTACACATGTATCACACGAATTGAATATCTCACAAAAGCTCTCCAAAAAAGTCCCGCGCCGCGACAGCATACCTGTTTATTCTCTTCTGGACTAGCTGACCAATAATAACCATTTTGTTCTTTTATTGATGCCAAGAAGATCGAGCCACGTACGTTAGAATCCTGTGGAAGCATACCGGCATATGGGTTATATTCTTTTACGGTCTAACTCACCATAACGACTTTATTTTGTCTTTGTCCATTTATTTGCAGCAAGATAGGGATGAGTACATTCCCAGGACAACGCGGGTAAACAACATAGATTGTCTAAAAATAATTAGGATATCAATTATTGCATCTACTTATTGAACTGAACATAAACCACATTAATTTTCGTATTTCAGCTCATTTATGTCAAGAAGATCGGGATAAGTAGATTCCTGCTGTGTAATGAGCACGGGGTATCTAAAAAAATAAATTTACAATGATTTTTCCCTTCACTTATTCAACTAAACATAAAAGCACATTAGTTTTAATTTATTTATGCGTAGTATCGCACGCCCGGTATTAGCTAGTATAATATATATCTATGTGTGAACATACATTTAGTTTTATTGATGTCTACTTACAGTCACAATTTCTTAGTATTCTCAATAACAAGACTGCATAGCTTTTACTAATACAAACAACTAATCAAACAATTCCCGCTCATTAAGTCCAGTACCTCTCCGTTTACAAGAACATCTAAGAATTAAAATAGGATTAAATTGGGTTTCTCGATACGCAAAAGGTTAGTTTCTAAGAACTAGGGTCTACAGATAAGGAACGGTGGGGGAGTTTATATCGCACGGAAAATGAGAGGTAGGAAGATGTGCTTCTCCTCCTGCACTTGATTAACCATAAAAATTCGAAATTTGTTTCAAACGGCTTCAGTACAAGCGGCCTAAGACACCACATTTACATTCTAATAGGCAAGATACCTTTTAAATGGATCCCGCGTACTATTATACAGAACATTTAGAATTTAGATTAAGATAGGGAGTGAAAAATGGAGAGTAAAAAATCTCGTAAAAAACTTCTGGATTTGAAAATCCTTCTAATAAAATATAACGAACGCCATTTTGTTTCTTAATAACTACATTTTATAAAATAATTACATCTAGGATTAATTAAATACTTTTTGTGAGTAATGTCAATTTAATCAATATATGAAACTTTGAAATATTTTTGCGTGGTTGTGCGTTTTGTTGTACATACAGCAATGGTGACCATGATTGAATGTTCAACTAACTACCTACATTTCGGAGTTGCCAACCTAAATAACTATACTGTAAGAAAATAACTACACTGTAATATTACATATTACAAAACGCTTGTGGGAAGTAAAACCACTGCCTTCATATCCTACTACATACAATGTATATACAAACAAATATCCAAAAGGTAGTGTTAATATACATTATACGAAACAAATCACTGCATTTTAAATTAACTTAACTTTATTTGAAACAATATAAAACAATAAATTCGTTCTTTCCACCATTTTAGCCTAATTGGTGTCATGGCCTGCTGTAATCTCAACTAAATTATTTTCGGCATTTATCGTATATACTTTGGCCAGACTGCTAAAGTCACTCAGTTGTTTAAAATGAACGCGAATATTTCCAACAAAACTGTTACTATTTAACTATTACTTATTATTTTGAAAACACCTTACTTACTTACTTACTCACTGGCACTATCGAACCCGTAGGTTCATGGCCGCGCGCACATAAGCTCTTCATACATCCCTATCCTGAGCTAATGTTTTACAATCATTTCCTGTATAATCTACTTCCCTCAAATCATAGTTAATGTTATTCTCCCACCTCATTCTTGGTCTACCAACTGGGCGTTTTCCCTCTGCTTTCCTACGAGAAGCTTCCATGCAAGTCTTTCATTCCCCATACGTGCAACATGTCCTGCCCATCGCTGTCTTCGAGACTTAACTGTTATTATATCTGGCTTCCTATAAATAGTATTTAGTTCATTGTTATGTAGTCTTCTCCATTCTCCTGTCTGTTCATCTCTCTTTGGTCCAAACATTTTCCTGAGTACTTTATTCTCAAATACTTGTAATCTCCTTTCCTCCCTTAAAGTAGAGTCCATGTTTCGCACCCATATAATATAACTGGTAGAATAATAGTTTTATATATTTTCATAGTTGAATGCAGGCTTTCACGGCCGGTAATCATAATGTTGAGTGATTCCGGGTTATGTGGCCGTGTCCATAGTTGGTGTTGATACCAGACGTTTCGCCCTCAACTGCGGAGGGCATCTTCAGTGGCGAGTGCTTCTAGGCGTGTTTCCTGGTCGGAAGATCTACTGAGAGTGACACGCCTAGAAGCACTCGCCACTGAAGATGCCCTCCGCAGTTGAGGGCGAAACGTCTGGTATCAACACCAACTATGGACCACGGCCACATAACCCGGAATCACTCAACATTATATATTTTCAGTTTAACGTTTTTGAAAGGAGTTGGGACATCAAGAGTCTCTGCAATGCATAATAGCACGCATTTCCAGAATTAAGCCTATGTTTAATTTCTTTGTGCATCTCATTCCTATTTGTGATTATTGTTCCTAGGTATTTGAATTCAGCCACTTCCTCAAAATTTCCCTCATTTGTCATTAGCTGTCCATGTCCATTATATAATTTATTTCTACATGTGACCATATATTAGTTTATTGATATTTACTTCCAGTCCTAATTTCTCAGTGTTACTCAATAGTGTGCGCGTGTTGTCCTTTAGTATCTCCTTGCTGTCGGCCAATAATACTATATCATCAGCATAAACTAACAGCTTATTAATACCATTGAGTTGTAAGCCTTCCTCATTCTCTAAAGATTTAATGGCATGCTCTAGTACAAAATTAAATATTAATTAAATAAAAATAAAACGTAGTTTTATTTGATTTTCTTTTTATTATATAATTCAGTGACAGCTGTTTCGGTTCACTGTACCTTCTTCAGACATGTTAACAAATTATGAATTTTGTTCCAACTGATCTGAGCAACAATACAACAATATTTATTTAAATTTTTAAATTTAACAAAGGGGATTCATTTAAATCAAGTTGAGAATTTAACAGTTTTTTACTACTATTAAATTTATTAATTTCTACAGCCTCCAAGAGATCTAACATCTTACCCTTATCACAAATATGTAAAATTAGAAAATTTAGATCGAAACAATGATTAAATTGGAATAGGTGGTTAGCATATTTTGAATTTTCTAAATTTCTGTTATATGCTCTCATGTGTTCCTTTATCCGAGAGATGAAAGGTCTACCAGTTTGTCCTATATAGACATTGTCACATGTGCTACACTTCAATTTATATACACCTGATAATTTTTCTTTTTTTGTTTTGGTTTTATTGTTTTTTATTATATTTTGTAGAGTTTTATTAGTTTTAAATGTCACATTAATGTTCAACTTTTTCAACTTTTAAAATTAAGTAGTAGAGGAGATAGTGCATCTCCTTGCTTCAACCCATTCTGGATTTCAAAAGTGTCCGAAAACTGTTTGCCTACACGCACCGTACTCTTTGTGCCATTTAGACACATTCGTATAAGTCTAACTAACTTTTTGGGAATTCCGAACTTCAGCAGGATACTATATAACTTCTCCCTCTTAATTGAATCATATGCTTTTTTGAAGTCTACATACATTTGATGTACAGTACCATTAAATTCCCATTTATTTTCTAAAATCTGTCTTATACTAAAAATCTGATCCGTTGTAGACCTGTTTCTTCTAAATCCACATTGATGATCTCCTAGAATGTCATCAATATAGGGAGTAAGTCTGCTGACTAATATATTTGTTAGAATTTTGTATGAAGTTGAAAGTAATGAGATGCCCCTGTAGTTGTTGCAATTTTGAAAACACCATCGTGCAAAAATGAATGTACAGCATATGCTTGTGAAGTGTTTTACAGAATTTCGCTATCTCTCGATTTTTAATAATTTCCTCGCTTTGTAAAGCATTGTAGTATACTATTAACCAAATTATTCTTTATAAAAAGTTTGTTATTGTTATTATTATTGTTATTATTATTATTATTATTTATTCCTCGTTAGTATAATAATTGTTTTTAATTGCGGATGAGCCCATGTAGGACTACGCAAAGTACTTAGAGGCGTTTCCTTTCAGCCCAAAGTTCTTTCATTCTTTCATTCTTTTACTATGAGCTTGTTTTCTCTCGTCTGTCCAAGTTGTTCAAGTTTTTTTCTTCGGTTTGTCCTCTTGGTCAACTTGCCACTTATTCACCTTAATTCTAAATATATATCTGTTTGGGATATCTTCTTTAGTAATTCCTGCCAATTTTAAGTCCTTTTTCACTTCATGAATCCACTTCATAGTATCCACTGGAGCTTTACTTCTGTTTTCGTAGAATTCCATTATCTGTTTTGTAAGCCTATTTGAGTTCATTCGTTTAATATGGCCATTATTATTATTATTATTATCATTATTATTATTATTATATTATTATTATTATTATTATTATTACTATTATTACTATTATTACTTACTTACTCTTACTTACTCACTGGCACTATCGAACCCGTAGGTTCATGGCCGCACGGACATAAGCTCTCCATAAATCCCTATCCTGAGCTAATGCTTTCCAATCATTCCCTGTATAATCTACTTCCCTCAAATCATAGTTAATGTTATTCTCCCACCTCATTCTTGGTATACCAACTGGGCGTTTTCCCTCTGGTTTTCCTACAAGAAGCTTCCATGCAAGTCTTTCATTCCCCATACGTGCAACATGTCCTGCCCACCGCAGTCTACGAGACTTAACTGTTCTTATTATATCTGGCTTCCTATAAAGACCATGTAGTTCATTGTTATGTAGTCTTCTCCATTCACCTGTCTGTTCATCTCTCTTTGGTCCAAAAATTTTCCTAAGTACTTTATTCTCAAATACTTGTAATCTCCTTTCCTCCCTTAAAGTAAGAGTCCATGTTTCGCACCCATATAATATAACTGGTAGAATAATAGTTTTATATATGTTCAGTTTAACTTTTTTGAAAGGAGTTGGGACATCAAGAGTCTATGCAATGCAATTATTATTATTATTATTATTATTATTATTATTATTATTATTATTATTATTATTATTTGTTGTTGTTGTTGTTAGGTATCCGAAATTTATAAACCCTATTTCACCTAAGGTACATTAACGGCAGGGTTATAGTTTGTTACAAAGTTGTGAGTCATTATATAATTCTATCTAAAGTAAAAGTTTTTTTTATGAACTTTATTTATAAAGACATTGCGGTAATAAGTTTGTAGTTCCTTTCTTGCCATAAGCACTTCTGTAACGGGTGGTTCATTTAAACAGGCGGTGTTATTAAGTAGACATGAGAATTCGAATCTTTCGTTGCAGAACAAAGACAATCAAAGATAATAATTATGTTCAAGGCTTTGATTGCTAATGCCACAATTATAATTTGCAATTTTTCTTATGTTAAATTTTAATATTGAAGTTTACGTAAAAATTTGTGTGTGTTAACGATACGTTTTGTGATATTCCCCGCAGCGTAATTGGTTATTGCGCTTACAAGCCGGAAGGGCAGGAGTTCCGATACAAAAAACGTCAGAATTTTTAAACTTACATAAACCTTCCATGGCCTAAGGGATCGGCTCAAGTTTCTACCAGAGATGAATACAAGACATTTGTTCTGGGAGTAAAATCGGCTGTCAAATAGGGCTGACATTTCGAGGCGAATTCTAGAAAGATGGGAATCTTAATTTCCAAGTACCCTAAAGGCTTCCCTAAGGCATTTGGCTGGATCAATTTAATTTTTATTCGCATGTAGCACGCTAAAACATGAATGAGGTATATTTATTACTTGTTCTTTTGTTGGTCTCTACAACTCATATAGCACTAGTTTCTATATTGCATCGCCAACCTCATGGTCTTGTAGTCAGATCTTCTGACTACAGAGCATGACTCCCGGATTTATTCCCGATCAGACTACAGGACATTTTCCGTAAGGAGAATTATTCCTGTGGTTGCCGATGCTCTGGAATTTGAAATAAGTTTAGATTAAGGACTCTCCTGGCACCTCATTATCATCATATAGGCCCCTAATCAGCGTAATACATGGAATCCATTTTAAGCGGAAACCTTTTTACAGCGTTGCAGCGGTTCTCACTTTTCCCGCTATTGTGCTTGTACCAGCGTGTTCCGTTACTACCGCAAATGAAGAAAGATAGAAGCTAGAATATACAAATAACTCAACTAATTTAGATTATTATAAATAATAGGCCTACATATAGAATTATGCGAGGTTTCCTCTTAAAATGGATTCACGTATAACTCCATCTTCCAGGTGCCTCAATCTGAGCAAATCTGGGAAAAATAGGAATAGAGTTAATCAGCTTAAGGGTATTATTTGAGGAATAGAAGAGTATCACAAAATAATTGGGTTATAATTCCGACAAAAGCCAGGGAAGAAAGCGAGAAATGTCATAAAAGACAACTTAATGGTATTGGACAGAAAAAAAGTTGATTTCATAACGGTGGACATTAACCTTAGCTTCTCTACAGGCATTTAATTAATATTGAAATTAATACGATCATTTAATATTGATATATGACCAGTAAAATAATATTTATCGATACTCTATAACGCATTCCCAAACATGTGTACCGTTAACCCTAGAAATAAACTCACCAATACATGAATATGCAAATTTTGTTATAAAAGCAGTGACATTACATTCTTTATTTCGTTTTCATTTGGATGTAAATTTATATTATAATTGTTTCAACTAATTAAAATGCATCCTGTATTTTAAATAGCAATTGTGTATTATGTGCTTATATTAATATAAAAGGGAAAGGGTTCCCACTGTAAACCATAGGAGATCCTTGGGATAGTAGGAGGTTGAGGTTCTCACTTTTTCTAGACAATTTGATATCAGCCCTGCGTGACGGCCACCTTTACCCCCAGAACAAGTCTGGTACTCATTTCTATTAGAGGCTGAGTCGACGCCAGAGTCATGGTGCCAGCAGGAGGTTTGAGTCAGTTTAATCATGACGCCTACCGGGACTTGAACCCCCGACCTTCCGGTTTGTAACGTATTGCCTTAACCATTTATGCTACGACGCCTCTCTTAACTAACTAACTCATTGACAATATCGAACCTGTGAGTTCATGGCCGTGCGGATATTAGCTCTCCATACATCCCTATCCTGAGCTAATGTTTTCCAATCGTTCCCTGTATAATCTACTTCCCTCAAATCATAGTTAATATTATTCCCCCACCTCATTCTTGGTTTACCAACTGGGCGTTTTCCCTATGGTTATCCGACAAGAAGCTTCCGTGCAAGTCTTTCATTCCCCATTTGTGCCATATGTCCTGCTCATCACAGTCTACGAGACTTAACTGTTCTCATTAGGCCTATATCTGACTTCCTATAAAGACCATGTAGTTCACTGTTAAATAGTCTTCTCCATTCGCCTGTCTGTCTAAAGTACTTAGGAAATTTTTGGACCAAAGAGAGATGAACAGACAGGTGAATGGAGAAGACTACATAACAATGAACTACATGGTATTTATAGGAAGCCAAATATAATAAGAACAGTTAAGTCTCGTAGACTGCGATGGGCAGGACATTTTGCACCTATGGGGAATGAAAGACTTGCATGGAAGCTTCTTGTAGGAAAGCGGGGGGAAAACGCCTAGTTGGTAGACCAAGAATGAGGTGGGAGAATAACATTAACTATTTGATTGAGGGAAGTAGATTATACAGGGAATGATTGGAAAGCATTAGCTCAGGATAGGGATGTATGGAAATCTTATGTTCGAGCGGTCATGAACGGGTTCGATAGTGCCAGTGAGTGAGTGAGTGATGATGAAGAAGAAGAGGGGTATGGAAGAAGGACAATGGGAAGATAGGAATCTCTGGAAAGTAGGAATCGAGGGCAAACTGCTGTAAAGTGGAGTAAGTATATTGCATGATTAATAATGGTATGTTCTTTGTTTCAGGTATGATAATATGAAACGTAGTTCAAGATTATTCAAGTAGTAAGTTGAATTTTATATTCTTGCAGATATAACAATTACTTTTAATTTATTTTTAATTGTACCCGCGTCTGAAATAAGCTGCAGGTATTTACTTACATGTGCGTAAAGAAATAAGTAAATGTGTGTGTATGTGTGTGTGTGTGTGTGTGGTGTGTGTGTGTGTGTGTGTGTGTGTGTGTGTGTGTGTGTGTGTGTGTGTGTATTTAATACGTCTGGTCCCCTTTAAGTGTTATCTCATTTAGGTTCTCATAATGTGGACTAATCCACAAAAGCTATTGTTCTATTAGAGGAACTTAGGGCAATTTGGACCCCTGTTTTGAATGTGTTGTTTTTCTTCTTTTAATTAAGGGATTTGAATTTTGTTTAATTACAGTGATTATCATTAGTGTTGTAACTATGAAACATCATTGTTATTTTATTCAAATATGGAAACATCTTCATAATTTATAAACTTTATACATTACAAGAAAGGTCCACTTTAACTTCCATATTCGGAGAAAGTGGACCCATAGTCCACCTTAGCTTTTAATCTGTTTTTAAATTTATTTACTCTTTTAATGTATACGGATAGACACAGATTAATCTGAAAATATTTATCGCTGATCATAATTAAAAAAGCATTGATATATTATTTAATGTTTAGAAAAATTATTGTTGATTATAATATTCACACGTCATTCAATTGCAGAAAGCGACGGTGTTCGGGTTTAACAAAGTTAGAAGGATATTAAATAATATTAATTAAGTGAATGGTTTTGCAGATAGCATCCTCATTGATAAAATATACGTATTCGTGTAAAGTGGACCCAGAGGGTCAATATTAACCGAATTCCTTTGTTATGTTTAATTAATTTTATACAGCCACAATGTTACACAATATCAAACAAAACCCGTCAGTATATTAAAACAGCATCTACATAATATAATACATTTACGAGTTTTTTCAACATTTGTAATATTCAATAACAGAACTTAAGAATTGATTCTTAGCTTGAAAAACTTTTAAAGCGGTCATTTTCATAAATATCACAAATAAACCCTTCTCCCCGAAGAATAAAAGAATCTGGCCTTGAACCCTCAAAGTTGGTGAAGGGAAGAAGTAAAAATATTTTCTGTTCGAGGGCAGCACAAATTAAAGAAGATATTAACAGAGTCCATTAAAACAGAAGGATTCACATTATCCGATCTTCCCTATGATATTGTGCTGACACTAATATTCTGGAAGATCTACCATTCTCCCAAAGAATGGAAATCCTAATATGGAAGGCGGGGGAGCACGAGACAGCCACGCGAGTCTAGATTGTATAGTACACTTCGAAAACATTGTTTTGTAAAATGCTATATACACACTTTTGAAATTTACAATGAGTTAAAGCAAGGACATGCACTATCTCCTTTACTTTTCAATTTTTACTACAGCATGCTATCAAATCTTAGAGGATCAAGTCAATGTTATTATGAAAAGATTTTAGTTTATGCTGATGATGTAGTATTATTAGGCGGTGGTAGAGAGGAGATACTAAGGGAAGACACATAATTTCTATTGAGTGACACTAAGGAATTGAGCTGGAAGAGTAGACGTCAGTAAAACTAAATACACCATGATTACACATAGAAGTTCATTATATAATGGAAATGTATAGTTCGTGACAAATGAGGGAACTTTTGAAGAAGTGGCTGGGTTCATATACCTAGGAACAATAATTACAAGTAAGAATGTGGTGCACAAAAAAAATTAAACCTTGACTCAATTCTAGAAATGCGTGCTATTATGCAGGGACTCTTGTCGTCTCAACTTCTATAGCTCGCGCAATGGATTTAGAGGAATGTCCTTGAAGGTCAGTCCAGTCGGTGAAGCTATCCATACTGCTGAGCTGTGATTTCGGTGCTGCCTCTTACAAAAACACGTATAGTCCAGAGTGAATTATAGTGGAAACAGACATGTAGATTTTATATTTTAACCCGTATTTTTAATATAATAATTTGTACCTTTGCTGCCAGTAGTTTTAAAATTATAGTGTAGTGTGAATTAGCGTTAATTAGTTAATTAGCGAACAATTTTGATTTTTTTAAATTTACACAACGCCTCCTATGATTTCAAAATTACAAGGAAAAACTCTTCACAGTGAAAGTCGGGAAATTATTGTGAATGTTCACGACTACATGAAAGAGGAAGTAAAAGAAAAGGAGCGATTTTCACCGTGTATTATAAACAAGTGAAGAAAATTCAAGAAAGAGTTTCTAAAGCCACAGGCGTGTCGCGCAGTTCTGTTCACAGAATTTTACAAGAAAGAAAAAAACATGAAGAGGAAGGATCTTCTTTTGGCACCCCTGGAAAGAAACACGATGTCCCAAAAAGAATAACTGGCATTGATGACTTTGATAAATGTGTAATTCGGCGCACTATATATAATTTTTACGAAGAAGAAAAGACTGCACCAACAATTACAAAATTATTGGAGAAGTTAAAAGAAAAAATTGAATTTAGTGGTGGAGCCAGTAGTCTTAGAGCAGTAATAAGGAACTTGGGTTTTCGCTGGAAAAAAACCAGAACTAACCGAAGTGTTTTAATTGAAAACCATAATATTCGTTCCCTTCGAGAGACATACCTTACATGCATTAAAAAATATAGAGATGAGGGAAGGCCAATAGTGTATGAAGACGAAACATATATACACAGTAGTCACACTAGTCCGAAAGGTTGGTCTGACGACAGTGGCTCAGGTTTGATGGGTCCCGTTTCTAAAGGGGAACGTCTTATAATTGTGCATGCTGGTGGAAGGTTTGGTTTTATACCAAATGCTCTCCTCATTTACAGGTCGGTGCTAAAAACAGGAGACTTCCATGAACAAATGAATACAGGAAACTATATTAAATGGTTACGTACCATGTTGATTCCAAATTTACCCCCAAACTCTGTCTTAGTTGTTGACAACGCTTCGTACCATAACACACAATTAAATAAAGTCCCAACATCAAATTCCTTAAAAAAAGATATGCAAGCCTGGTTAATTCAACATAATATTCATTTTGATGAAAATAGCAATAAAACACACTTATATGATTTAATCTTAGAAATAAACCAACACATAAAACCTACGTTATCGACACTATATTAGCTGAAAATAACCATACAGTGTTGAGACTTCCACCTTATCATCCTGATTTAAATCCCATTGAATTAATTTGGGGTGATGTAAAACAGTGGGTTGGTAGTAAAAATGTTACTTTCAAAATTAAAGATGTTGAAATGTTGTGCCGGAAAGATTTAAAGAAATTGGTAAAAAGGAATGGGAAAATGTGTGTAATAAAGTGGAAGAGAACGAACACGAGTACTGGGAGAAAGATGGAATCATGGAAGAAAGAATTGAAAAAATTATAATTGAAGACAATGGAATGGAAAGCAGCGATGAGTGATGAGTGAACATGAAAACTGGACCAGAACGGAATCTGGAGATAATATGTTCAGGTGTTGAAGAGATGGATTGAGCTACTTAAAGTGGGACATTTAAGTGGTATTTAAAACTTTAACAGACTGATATAAACCATATATAGGGTATATATAGTGAATGTACCCGCTTTCACGGATTAAATCGGCCCTGTATATTATACTTACTTGAGGGTTGTTGAACTCTTTACAAAATGGTTTAGCAGTGGACTGTACATATTTTGGATATCTCGCTCAGCGGGAGGAGAGTTAGCAAACTGACGTGTGGTGGGACCTCCTACTGTGCTGAGAATCTTACATCTGGTAAGTACAAAGACTCGCATCTAAGCCTCCATTCCGAACTTCTATCATTCAAGGACATTCCATCTAAGTCCATTGCGTGGGCTATATCAAAAAACGTTAAACTGATAATATATAATATTCTTATTCTCCCCAGTTATATCTTTTATATATATATAAATTATAATGCAGATTTTCACGGATATAAGTATGAATACGAACGTTTTCTTGGGTTTTCCGCGTCTTGGATTCAAGTTCGGCCTCTGGCCACTGATTCGTTGATAATGGCATGTGGGATCATGCCGAAACGTCAGAATCAGTGGCCACAGGCCGAACTTGAATCCAAGACGCGGAAAACCTAAGAAAACTTTCATATATATATATATATATTATATATATATTTATTTATTTATTTATTTATTTATATATATGTTTATTTATTATATATATATATATATATATATATATATATATATATATATGGATGTGAAACATGGAGTCCTAATTTCGGGGAGGAGAAAATATTACGAGTATTTGAGAATAAAATCGTTAAGAAAAATGTTTGAATAAACGGAGATGAACAGACAGGCGAATAGAGAAGACTATGTAATAGTGAGCTACATGATTTTTATAGGAAACCAGATATAGCCTACGAGTAATAACAGTTAAGTCTCATAGACTGTGATGGGTAGACATGTGGGCACTATGAGAAATGAAAGGGGCATGCAAGCTTCTGCTAGGAAAATCGGAGGAAAAGAGTCCAGTTGGTAGACCAAGAATGAGGTGAGAGAATAATATTAAACTTTATTTGAGGGAAGTAGATTATGCAGGGATGATGGCATACACTTGCACAGGATAGGGATGTATGGAGAGCATATGTCCGCGCGGCCATGAACCTATGGGTTCGATAGTGCCATTGAATTAGTTTTATTTGGCATTCAGTAAAATGCAATATATGGTCACACATAGAAATGCTTTACACATAACCTCCTGCTTCCCGAAGAAAAGTTTAACAAGGTATCCGTATATTCATTTTTGTGCTGAATGGGTTTCTAGGGAGCCAAATAACAATCAAACAAAAAATTTGGAGGGTTGGAAAATTTTTGGGGGCTTTTACCTCTGTTTATAACTTTGAAGGTCATTAGTTTAATGTAACTTAAAATCTTTCCAAGGTAAATTAAATTAAGCCTTTAATAAGGGGATCCTGAATTTATATTTTGTTCAATTCTAATTTTATTTTCACATTTAATGCATTTAATGTGTCCATAGAGGTCAGAATAACAAATTTAAAAAAAAAGTATTTTAGAGGGTGTATATTTAAGGGGGGTTTAAACAAAGAATTATATATGATACCTTTGGTCTCACTGAAGTTTTTGCCCTTTTCGTTACTTCTGTCATCTATTGACCGCAATTGGGAACAAAAAAAAAGCTTGAAGCTCTCTAAGATATCGAATATGATACTACCTGTCCCAGTGAATTGTAGTTATTCCCAAAGCGAGAAAAAAAAAAGGTATCATGAATATATTATAATAACAAAAGATTGTAAGTTATTGATCTATTCTACAATCTCATTATTTTCAATCACATAGAAGAAAATAAATTGTCGACTGCAGTGGGCTTATGGTTATGTTCCTTGCCTCCAGTTACGAGGAACGCGGGTTCAAACCCGGCCTTGGTCGATGGATTTTTTAAGGAAAAATCCAAGGAATAATTCCTCCGGGAGGGACTTTAAGCCATGGGTCCCGAGTCTGAAGATTTTCAGGCTCGTAAAAGAACCCAAGCCCGAATAAAAAGGCATCTGTGCAAAATTTACCGACCGTTTCCCTTCCAGGAATAGTTACCCACTAGATATCTCATCGAGGCGCTAGGCCGACCACCTATCACTCGCTAAACATCTTGGTCAGGGGTCACCAATTAGATTTTATGGAGGTCCATTTGAAAGTACTAAAGTTAGTCGAGGTCCGGAACCACGGTTCATTAAACATACGAAGCTTTTATTAAGTAACTATGTAAGGTAATTATTTAAATTATGTTATGGGTATGAATTGCACAAATTAAATAAAACCCATGGTAAATACAAAAAAGGTACAGTACAGTAGTACACAGTTATTAATTCTAATGATTATTAATAAGTTTATGAGAAACTTAACATATGGTCAGGATAATATTCACAAATTTCGTGTTTTTCACGATACCAGGTTTCAAACGGAATCCCGTTCATCTTCAGTCAAATCTCCCACCATAAGCAGTACTGCAACCGAACCAACAATAATACTGTCATGACATATCCCATGTTTAACAGGTTTAAAAAATTGTATTAATTCGATATTTAACCGGTCCGGATATCAAAGCTCCAGGGTCCGGATCCGGACCGCGATCTGCTAATTGGTAAACCCTGATCTAGGCTTATGGGTAAATGAGCGTTACTAAATTAACTTGGTCATTAAGGAGCGCCCTCTATCCCGGGAACAGGAAGGAAAATACTTAAGTTATAAAAAAGTAACTTTTTTGTAACTAACTAACTCACTGGCTCTATCGAACTCATAGGTTCATGGCCGCGCGAACATAAGCTCACCATACATTCCTATCCTGAGCTAGTGTAATCCAGTCATCTCCTTTATAATCTATTTCCCTCAAATAATGGATGATGTTATTCCCCCATCTCATTCTTGGTCTACCAACTGGGCGTTTTCCCTTTGGTTTTCCTACAAGAAGTATCCATGCACCTCTTCCATCCCCCATTCGTGCCACATGTCCTGCCCATCGCAGTGTATGTGACTTAACTGTTCTTATTATATCTGGCTTCCTATACATAATATGTATTCCCCCCCCCATTCACCTGTCTGTTCATCTCTTTTTTGGCCCAACAAATTTTCCTTAGAACTTTATTCTCAAATACTCGTAATCTTCTTTCCTCCCTTAAAGTAAGAGTCCTTGGTTTCGCATCCATATAATATAACTGGGAGAATAACTTTTATATATTTTCAGTTTTAACGTTTTTTTTAAAGTAATTGGGACAGAGAATCCCTGTAATGCATAATAGCACGCATTTCCAGAATTGAGTCTATGTTTAAATTTCTTTTGTGCATCTATTCCTATTTGTAATTAATTTTTCAGGATTTTGGAGATATCTCTCTTTACTATATTTTGAGTATAGTATATCTGATTCTTCTTCTCTTTCGAGTTGTGTGTTGGTGGTCGTGCAATTCTTGCTTGTGTTTCTGGGTTCAATGAATGTGAGCTTTGTAACATTGATCTGTGTCATATGAACATGACAGCCTTCTAATCCTGATGCTTGTAATTAATTACTCCTATTATGTCTGACTGCTTGTACATCTGATGTATTTCATTTGATGCACTTGTATTGATCCCCCCCATTCTTCCTTTATTCATGAACCTGCATCTTCTTAACTTCTCTCAAACTAGTTGTATAGCTTCCTCTGAGGAACGAGGTAATGGTGTTTTCGAGATTCGTGTCTAAATTTCAAAAACAACCCATAGATCAAGAAACTGATGTGCCCAAGAACACACACACTTCATATAATCCTCTACAGGAATTACAAAACAGTCAGTGGATGGCCACTGATGTCACGAAGCGTCGCAAAAAAAAAAAAATGTAGTATAGATCTGATAGTTCTGCTGAAGATGGAAACTGTTTCCAAAGGTCTATAGTTTCTTAAAAGTTTTTAATAAAATTCTTAACATCATGAGAAATAGGCACCTGCCAGGTATATATCTTTTTTTTTTTATTCAGTACCACCATATCTAAAAATTGCAATGGCAAAAAATGCAACTAAGACATTACATGGAATAATTTGGAATAAAAATATTACAAAGGAAACTAAAATGAAAATTTATAAGAGCATAATACAGAATATTTTGTCATATGGAAGTGAAACTTGGTCTTTGAACGGAATTTACAAAAGAATAAAATTAGAACGGTTTGAATTGATTATTTTAAGAAGAAGCCTCCAAAAAAAAAAAAAAGATTAGGATAAAATAGAAATGAATTCCTTTGGAGAGAAATGAATGTCACCCCATCTGTTGTTAAGATGATTGAAAATCAAACGCTTATATGGTATGGCCATGTACAAAGAATGGAAAATGAAAGATGGCCAAAAAAAAATATTATAACATGATCACCCCCTGGAAGAAACAAACGTGGCAGACCAAGAATGGAAAATGGAAACACTACGTCAGAACTATAATGGATGATAGGAATTTGGAAGAAGAGATTGGAATGATAGAGATAAATGGAAACTGAAGACGGCAAACCTAAAAGTGGGGGAAAAGCCGAAGAAAAGAAGAGTATCACCATGTTGGTCATTTAGACATTCTGGTAGGCCTATTCCCTCTTGACATAGACTTATTGTGACCCTTCTTCTGAGGTTGGGGCGCCTGGAGGCGGAGTTTACGCTGCCCCGTTGATATATGATAGATGATGGTTGTTGTAATGTTGCGGCGGAGAGACCCTTAAACCGTAAATTTAATGAATATGTTAATACAATATGGCCAGAGATGTTCGGGGGAGCCGTTTGGGCCTTAGTTTCCCTGACATTTGTCTTGAGGTGAGGCAAAACCCGAAAAAAACGGCAAGAAACTTGTCCTGCGGGGACGAACGGGCCCGCGCGTGATAAGGCAGAACGCTACCTCGAGACAACAGCGGTGGGTTAACTTTGTGACGATTTGATCAAAAACAAGAAATTTAATGAATTGTTATAGTTTGAACGTAAGGCATCCCAACTCACAACTTGTTCATGGCATAATCGCCCCATAATCTCTTCCTGAGCTATGTTTTCCAGTCATCGTCATAAGTAATGCACGAGTGTTTCCAATTATCGATAACTTCCACGACACTCGCAAGTGAGGACGTGATTTTATCTAAGACATTTGGAAATCAATAATGCCCATTTGTTTAAGGACATTTTAAACGCAATAAAATTAAGCTGGTTAACTCCACCACAAACTAATTATTTTTACAATGCAGTTATCTTAAAATATTTATATATTTAATGGTACATGGCGATGTTTGAAAACAAATGATAAACGATTTGTACTACTTCCAGTTGTTTCTTTGTTCGTCAATGCAACCAGATCATATTTGTATTGACAAGGAACGCAATTTGTAAGAATGCCACTCTAGTTGTTCGTCACTGCAACAAGATCATATTTATTTATTGACAAAGGAAACGCAAATATTGTAAGAATGCACTCTAGTGGAGAGAAAAAATGAAAAATACTCAAACTGTATATTGATCATTTCTGATGTCCTATGAGTATATGACAATTATATTTTCTGGAAAAAAGTAAAGTAGGAAAGTGCAAAACAGTGGTTTTTTTTTTTTTGGTATAATCAATTGCTACAAATCTTTTTTATATTAACACCCTCATAGCGCTATGTGTTGACATTCATGCAACTATATACATCTGGTAGCCCAAAAAATAATGCTATGGACCTATTCAGAATGTTAAAAAGGAGGTGCTTTCTTTATTATGATAAACTTTAGGTCACTAAATTCTAGGCGAAACACGACTGTGATTGGTTGTAAATCAAAATCATTGTAACATGATTGGTCATTGCTCCCATTGGGGGTCATGAGTTAAATAGGCCTGTAAAATTCCATTCCATTGACGCATAGCAGTTAAAAAACCTCTGTCTTATATTTTAGTTCCACACGCCACATGGCCTTACATAATCACACCTGTCCGGGGAGAGTGATAATAGTATGGAATCACACACACGACTCTTTGCCCACCACAATGACATGGAGATGCCGAATAGTGATCAACTCAAGCCAGGGCCTCCTCCGAACAAACACAAACTTAGACGAAACACACCACATTCAACACACCCAATCCATTCTAAACCTGGCGATAATGATGATTTTGATGGCAATATATGTTTTGAGGACCGTTTGGACCTTAAAGTTTCCTGATATTTGTTTTATTAACGAGGGAAAAAAACGATAAACCATCAACCCTGGAAACTTGGTCCCGACTCGGAGGATGGAACTCGGGCCCTCACTGTAACGAGACAAAGCGATGCTTTTTCCGAGACCCACAACGTGGATACCTGTATAACTTACCTCCCTAAAATCATGGTTAGCGTTCTCCGTCCTCTTACTTGGTCTTTGCCATGGATTTCCTTTCTTCACAATTAGCGCTGTGGTATTGAATAGAATATAAACATTATAATATGAAATTGCCCAGCGCTGTGATCTCGGTAGAGCATGCTGCCATTGTCACGCGCGGACCCGCGTTCGATTCCCGGTCGGGACTACTTCCTGGTGTGAGTTATGTTCGGGGTATTTCCTAACTGTAAGACAAATGTCAGGAAGCTTTGAGGGCCCAAAACGGTCCCCGAACTCATCCATCATTATCGTCCACGGTGTGGAAGCAACGGAAAGGTACCTCACCTATAATTCCCTAGTAAAAGCTCGTGCAAAGTATGACCATGTAAATGCTAAGATTGCAGTGTAAGACCTACCCTAGGTCCGAACATTGAAAATAAATAAAAAATATATAAAATTATAATATATATAATTACAAAATTGTTCGTTGTTTTGCAGTCTTTTCTACCGTTGAAATACTTAATACATTGTAGGAATACAGGGGAACAATCGGGCCCAGTCCATCTTTTTGTCGAAAAGTGTAGTTTGATATGTTATTAGATTCTCCATGAAATAATGAAATAGTGAAACAGTTTTAGCCATGGATTTATTGGCTTCCAAAGTTTGGTCATTACAAGTTAGAAATATATGGATGGTTGTACAATTAAATGTAATTTTTTTAGATTTAAAGAAAAAAGTGACTAACCTGAGTATTTTCTTGTACCCCTTCGTATGACCTCTTTCTTTCCTGAAATTATCAGAAAGATCCTGTTTCATCTATCTATGTGCGAAGAATAATGATAAATTTTGCATAAACTGTTGTTTATAGATGTTTTCTGACTACGACCACGGTATTAGGGAGCGGTAAGAAAGTGAAATTAATATTTGCTGAACGTTGAGTGTTTGCGGAAGAGGTTAGGGTATTCTCACCTTCATTATGCTAAGACCGAGGAAGGCGGTAAAAGAGACGTCTCCAAATAAGGCAGCACTTCGATATGAAGGCAAATAGGACATGTGAATAGATGTCACTGGCTAAAAGTGTTCAATCTGAAACATTCCCCATATGAGACATCCACAAATTTTTAAAGGATGAAATTATTCTAAAATTAGTCTAAGTAGCTAATACCCGCATACGCTTGCTACGCGTAATAATGAAATGCGAGTTTTTATTTTTAGTTGAATAGATTACAAGAAATATACAGGTTTGTTAAATGCTTACATTAGGCCTACTAACATGTGACGAACCAAACTTGGCGGTTATTAGATTTTTATTTTTTAATTTCAGGTAAACCATCATTTATAATATCCGATTTCGCTGATTTTTTTTTTTAATATCTACACTCAGTTTATTTTAATAGCATATGCTGAGTTTCGTTGTGAAACATAAAACATTTGCGACCAGCTAGAGGGATTTTGAAGTTTTCGTTTCAGTGAACTGTATCTAATGATTTCAGAGAATAATAGATAGCTTCTAACGTTCTCCGTACCTGAAACTTGTATGTACAAATTTTTAATACAATCGACCGACTACTTTTCGAGTTTTGCGAACACAAACATACGCAGGCTGAATTTATATGTATAAAAATATGTATACCACATATGCCCCCGTGGAGACTGGATGTTCCTCTACCGGGAGTTTTTTTGACCAAGCTAATTTAGTTAAGCCTATTTCTCTATATATGTCAAGTGGTTGACATGTGGTCAGCAGATCGCCTCAATGAGACATCAAGTAGGTAACTAATGTGTTACTTGGATGGGAAGGCCTGTTAAAATTTGTTCAGAGGCACTAATTTAGCGCTTGAGGTTGTTTAACGAGCCGAAATATTAAGACTTAGAACCCCACGGCTCAAGTCCTTCCGGGAAAGCATGTCCCTTGATTTTTCTATCCTAAAAATCCATTGATCCCGATCCTCGGATCTACAGACATAATATATATATAACAAATAAATTTAATAGATAAATTATGAGTGGAACAATTAAAAGTATAGCAAAAACAAGAAGAACGGCCACTAAAATGAAGTTCTATGAAGTAATGGCTGTGCCTTCTCTAACATATAGTCGTATTCAGGCGTCATAAATTACATTTTTTAGATCATTATAGGGATATACGACTACAAAATTGGATAAAATAAAAAATCAAGAAGTTAGAAAAATATTTGCAATAAAATGAAGTAATATAAGAGCATATACATAAATATAGGATAATTTGTAAGATAGGACGATAAGAAATAGTCTACTTGAAATATCTACATTATTTAGCAGGTTTGACAATGTTTTACATATTCCAATCTCTGTGCTATTCCAAACTCCATCGTCCAATCCTTTTTCCCCTCATGCTGCTCATATTTTGTGAAATAAAATATAGTAAAGTGGAAACTATAGAATAGGAAGGTTTCAGAAAAGGCCGATCCACCATTGATCACTTCTTTAATTTAAAACAAATAATTGAGAAAAATCCACAATACAAAACCTACTTACTGAAAATAATCAATCAGGACGATAAGATCATAACTATCAAGACACAATGGAATCAAGCCGGAACATGGCATTCGGCTTAAACCACGAAAGAAGAAGAAAAGAAGTTTAAAAATGTTAAATTATTTATTATTATCTTTACTTTCCTTCTTTTACAAAGCGTGCAACCATTTACACTACTTGAAAAATATCATCAGCTCCCCCAAATGCTTTTCATCTATTTTCTTAAATTTTAAACTAAAGTATCGAAAGGATTGTGTTCATGGTCGAGGTAAAATTATCATCACCAACATCAAGGATTGGACCTCGAGGTCTGTTCTGATCTCATGCTAGAATTGGCCTGAATATCATTTATTGGGTCATCCTAAATTTCTTGGTCTTAGTGATCTGGTAGTGAATATGTTTTCTGAAATCTGTTGTTATCCTTTCTATTGACATTATCCAACCATTCGTCTATGTATTGGTGACAAAATTATGAAACTTTTAAAGTTCCTGCTCTATCTTCACAACGTTTAGGCCGCCACTGCTCCTCTTTGCTATTTTTTCTTTAAACTAATTATCTGACCTTAGCGAATGGTATTTTGATAATAACTGTAGCCGGTAGCTAACAAGTTGAAATTGCTAACACCAAGCAAGTAGTATGAATTTTAATACAACAAAACAAGGTAACTCTAAGTTATTTTCCTGCGAACTTCTAGTTTTCAGTCGAAATTGTATTAACGAAGCGAGAGAATTACTCCCGTAATGGCATTACACGCAAAAACTGCTACATATAAATATTTACAGTATTACTATTGGTTCAGTGTTCTAATTGGATTCTTTTTGTTAATTCCATTCTTACTATACAATGTAAACTAAACAAATATAGGCCTATAGGTCTAAATATATTTGCTTAAAATGTTATTACGTATTTGTGCATAATGCATACCTATTTAAACTTACGTGATAATCATTGTTAATATCCCACCTGGATACCTTCCTCTTTCTTGTTTAATAATCCTCCCCTTATTTATACATTTAAATGCATCAAGTTCTTATGGAACTTCGGCAGTATGGAACCGGTGTCACCCAGCATCGTGAGGAATTTGGGTAGCTACAATAAGTATCGGCACCAGGTTCAGAAAACCAGCTATAACAGCTGGGGACCCGACATGCTGACCACATGTCACCCCTACACTGGCAGGATGATCTTATACCTCTGTGATTAACACATTCAGATGTGAGGATGCAGCAGACTAGTAGGCCAAGGGCCTTCTAGGCCTGTCGCGCCATGGAGTTTAGTTTTATAAAATACCAGCGGACCCGGCGGACGTTGTCCTGCCCGAACGTTCAATTCTCGTGTCATGGTCGGACGATAAAAATATAAGTTCCTTTTTTACCATGAAATTCACTAATTAATAAGTTCGCAAGAAGGCTCCTCACTGCCATCTGTTGTGGCTCAAGACGCGTGCATAATGACGTCACATTGTTGTCGCGCGGAATATGTCGATAATGCAGGTGACTACACATCTAACATAAAAAATCCTATAACCTGATCGCAGCGCCACCTACCGGGTCCACTTGTGAATCTAAATATCCAGGAACCCATTCAAACACACACAAAAAGTTTGATCCAAATCGGGCCAGTTTTTAATTTCGGATTTCAAGTAAACCTCCACTTCTAATTGTCGGATTTCGCACATTTTTGGATAATACTTACATCGATTTATTATAATAAGGTATTCTGAGTTTACCAACAGTACCAACTAAATTGGAAACACCATCTAGAAAGAATGAGTTCAAATCGGATCCCCAAAGCTGTTTATAATTATGTACCAAGAGGACGAAGATAACTGGGCCGCCCTATGAAACGCTGGAGGGGAAATTTTCTATAGGATCTTAACAGGCCTTGGCCTAATGCTTGGAAGGAAGGAAGAATAAGAAGAAGAGTTACGTTGTGAAACATCGAAAAATGTAACCGCTAGAGTGATTTTTAAATTTCACTTCGGGTGAACTCCTACACCTAATGGTTTTAGAGGGTCGAATAAGAATCTAAACCATCGAGGGACTCAATCGGACACAAAAAAAATCATCAAAATCGGCCCGGTCATTTGTGGAAGTAATTTTGAAATGTTGTTGCAAAGGGCTTTTTTTTTATTATTTTTTATTTAGAGCTCCACCACCACCCCCCGGGTTACCACGGGCATAATGCCCTTATCCCCGGGTCTGCTCTATGTCCCTAACTACTATCTAATCTTTATTGAATAAATAAACATAATACATACAGATTTCGAGTATGTGAAGTGTAGAGAGTAATTGTGTTTGTTTGTGTTAGTGTGTGTGTGTGTGTGTGTAATTTGTGTTTGCTGTTTGTGTTTATGTGTGTGTATGTATGTAGGTGTGTGTGTGTGTGTGTGTGTGTGTGTGTGTGTGTGTGTGTGTGTCTGTGTGTGTGTATGTATGTGTGTGTGTGTGTGTGTGTGTGTGTGAGATTGTGAAGATGGGAATGTTAATGACGGATCATTCTTCTTCTCTCATCTTCTTCAGTTCTTAATCGTAGAACCGTTGCAAAGGGCTGTGTAATGATTTGAAATGACAATGTAGTGAAGTAACACTGCATGTGTAACAGGATTAAGATGAAGTTTGTTTGCATGCCGGTACCGCCGCACAAATATACCCACGTTGATTGCATGATGGATTGTGGATGTCCGGAGCTTTCTTTACGCTCGCTCTCTGCATGAATTAAAGCAGACCGGCTCGGGTAAAGAGGAAGTGCAGACAATATAATGGGGGTGTAGGTCTAGGGTAAGATAATAATATGTAGATTACACTGTATCTTTAGATTCAGGGTGTAAAGGTAATTACTATATAAACATGCTCTATTTTATCACCATCATTTTAACTTAGTGTTTTTGTTTCTTAATGAGAAAAGAAAAAATATATCATCTGGTCATTATAATCTCTCTCCTCTCTCTCTCTCTCTCTCTCTCTCTCTCCTCTCTCTCTCTCTCTCTCTCTCTATATATATTATATATATATATATATATATATATATGTATGTATGTATATATATCCCTCCCTCTCTCCCTCTCTGTCCCTCCCTTCCTCCCGCTCATGGTTTAACATCTTCCTTTTTAGATATTTGTATGTGCACCATAGCACTCAGACCTTATAGGGACACCTCTTGCAGGAAATAATTTTTAACTCTGGAACAGACAAGCGAATGGAGATGACGGTGTAACAGTGAGCTACACGATCTTTAAAGGAAACCAGATATAATAAGAACAGTTAAACCTCATAGATTGCGATGTGCAGGACATGTGGCACGAATGGGGAATGAAAGAGGGGCATGAAAATTCTTGCAGGAAAACGCGTTGTGATCTACAAGGGTTGTGTCTTAAGAATGATCTGCTGTTTTTAACTCCATGGCACCAAAATTCATCATCAAATCTCTCATTCAAACTCTATAGGGAAGTAATACATCTCCTGAACTGACAGATTGGATAAACCTAGCTACCTGAGTCCGCGTCCCGCCTCACTTCACTCCACTCTTACTCATACTGGGAGACCATCTGCTCCTTACAGTGGGTTGAAATTAATGGATTTTGGCTTCGTTTTCTATGCCTTGTAGTTAAAAATGGCAGATTTTATGACAGCTCCATTGTATATAACAACGCTTAACTGGAAGAAATTTCAAGGGGATGCAATGGTTGACAGTTCCCTTGTAATATTGTTCCTAGATATGTACATTTCATGCATGTTTAATGTCATTTATCCCTATAATATATTGTTCATCAATATTGTTTGTTAAATGTTGATAATAAAACAGGTAAAGTGATCCCACTACAGGGTCATACCCCCTTGGGGTAGTAGGAGATTAGAGGCTCCATTTTTTCTAGACAATCGGCACATGATCTCAACTGGGTTGTCAGCCCTGCATGACGACCGCCTTTATCCCCAGAACAAGCGTCTGGTACTCATTTCCATTAGAGGCTGAGCCGACCCCTACACCATGGTGCCGCCAGAAGGCTTGGGTCAGTTTAAAAATCCTGACCCCACCTTGACTCGAACCCTCGACCTTCCAGTTTGTATCGTATTGCTATAATCATCTACGCTGTTAACTAACTCACTGGCTCTATCGAACCCGTAGCTTCATGGCCGCTCGGACATAAGCTCTCCGTACATCCCTATCCTGAGCAAATGTTTTCAGTCATCCCCTGTATAATCTACTTCCCTTAAATCATGGATAATGTTATTTCTCCCACCTTATTATTGGTCTACCAACTGGGCGTTTTCCCTCTGGTTTTCCTACAAGAAGTTCCCATTCAACTTTCATCCCCCATACGTGCCACATGTCCTTTCCATCGTTGTGTATGAGACTTTAATGTTCTTATTGTATCTGACTTTCTATACATATCATATAGCTCACTACTATTTTAGTTTTCTCCATTCACCTGTCTGTTCATTGCTTTTGGCCCAAACATTTTCCTAAGAACTTTATTCTCAAATATTCGTAATCTTCTTTCCTTCCTTAAAGAGTCTATGTTTCGCATCCATGTAATATAACTGGGGGAATAACTGTTTTATTTATTTTCAGTTTAATGTTTTTTTGAAAGGAGTTGGGATGACAAGAGTCCTTGTAAAGCCTAGTAGCATGCATTTTCAGAATTGAGCCCTTGTTTAATTTATGTATGCATCTCATTCCTATTTGTAATTATAGATACTTCAAATGGGGCACGCCGTAGCGTTAGTGGTTAAGGCACTGCGCTACAAGCCGGAAGGTCGAGGGTTCAAGTCCCGGTGGGGTCAGGATTTTTAAACTGACCCAAACCTTCTGGCGGCACTCTGGCCCTGGGGTCGACTCAACCTCTAACGGAAATGAGTACCAGACACTTATTTTTGGGGGTAAAGGCGGCCGTCACGCTGGGCTGACAACCCGGCTGACATCAAGTGCCGATTGTCCAGAAAAAGTTGGAGCCTTATCCCCCTACTACCCCAAGGGCCTCCTGAGGCCTGTAGTGCGTTTACTATACTTTTACTTTTAGATACTTGAAATCAGCCACTGGTTCAAAAATTCCTTCATTAGTCATTAGTTGTCCATTTCCAGTATAACGCATTGCGTGCATCATATATTGATAATAGATAATATACGTTAATAATAACTGGAAAAATGATAAATGTGCCTATATTTCTCAGTTTCACACATCCGATGACATGTTATTCCGTTAGTATAGTTACATTACAAAGTCAGTATATTCTACTTTACATATCTGACGTATTACACGAGTAATAACACATTAAGGTGCATTCAGTTAAACAAGACATTTACTAATAACCACTTGTCACATTCTAACAGTAGTGGTTCTTGGGTCGTCGCCACGAAGCCAGTGAGATGGTGTCTGATATGTCAAGGTTCTTCAAGGACTGTCGCGCCATAGATTTTGGTAAGGAGCACCAGTGTTCCTCCAGTCAAAAAGAATACAAGATGGACAACACGGAATGCGGCTGGTATTGCGGCTACCTTGTTGCCTCGGAAGAATCTAACAAGGGGACGAGGATGTAGTCCATTAACCCCTACAAATTTAGTGCATTGCCGAAACGTAATTTAATAAATAATGTAATGACTTTTTTAAAATTATTTTTCACTGAGAGTAATTAATACTATAATTACAAAGAAATAAACGTCATCTCAGTCAAAACATAAATTTATTGTGTCGACGTTTCAATCTCCTTATGTGAGATCATTTTCAAGACATGGTTGTTTATAAATTTATTGTACATAGTTACCATCACCAAGACGATTAATTTTTTTATAAATATATGTATAGAAATTTAAATGAATAAATTTAAAATTCCAATTTATAATTAAACATATTTTAGCAATGAATCATATGTTCCACACCATTCATTTAAATCTTTTTGTTTATTTAATGCTTTATTTTGTCCTTTTTTATATAGGCCATTTCTGCTATTAATCTTTTTTGGTAATAATTTTTTTTGTGTAAAATTTTTATGTCATTCCATTTCATTTTATGATTTTGATTGATTATATGTTCACTAATAAATAATGTAATGAAAACACTGTGAATCATTGGCTCCATGGCTCTGACTGGTAGCTGTATTCTGTGCTCCGTGCTGTTGGTTCCGTATTACTTAACCCCTTAAATTGGCAAAACTCTGGACTGGGCTGGATAAGGCGAAGTCTAGCTTCACCCAGTGTGCTGCGTATGTTAGAACCCACTAGGGCTCTTTGGCAGCCAAGTTAATAGTGGCTATCATTACCGAGTTATAGTTCACTTAACCCGAGCCTATTTGGCGGCGCTAGCGTTTGTGTGCAAATGGTGATGAAATTTGGACAGAGATAGGGATGTGATGACCTGAAGCAGGACATCAGAAACCACATTGCCTTCAAGCCGAGAGTCGGAAATCCGCATTGTGGAATGAGCCATGCTACTCCAGGTGAGAGCACATCGCCAAATCTCTGGCTGGATTTAATGAGGAGTAAATCGGATGAATATGTTTCTATGTACAGCACGCCACTGGGGCAAGCGTCCAATACTGCGTACCATAAAATTTGTATGCAAAGATGTAAATTTGTGCATCTTGCTTACATTTTCAGTTATCATGGCATCAATATGGGGAAGTTGCGCTACGTTGTGTAGGTCTGTCATCCTTGTGAAACGCGGTGCTTGAAAAATTATTTTCAAACACTTATTCTGTATAATTTGTATTCTTCGTTTATGCTGTTTTGCGAGGATGCTCCAGGCCTCACATCCGTACAGTAGCATGCTGCGGATCACTTGGCAAAATACAAATTTCTAGTGTCAGTTATTTAAATGTGGCTGACCGCAGTGAAAACGAAATCTTGTATTACTGTTATTATTAGGTATGTTGTATAATTGTCCACCGCTGTGGTCTCGAGGTAGCGTGCTGCCTTCTCACGCAGCGGGCCCGGGTTCGATCCCCGGCCGATCACTTTTAACCCTTGCAATTATTCTAATTATAAACTCTCTACAGATTTCTTTTATTAACCAAACCTTTTTAATTAATAATGAAAAAAAAATAATAAAAATTTTATTATTTCTTTCCCTTCTATCTTTAGGGGGCTTACAAGCTGACTAAAGTTCCCCCTATGACACTAACAGAAATCCAGACAAAGTTTATTTTACAACCAACTTTTATCAATAAACTATACACCCGAAGAAGCCCATACGCAGTTTTTCTGGGTGAGGTTTTTATCGGGGTTTTTCCTCACCTGTAAGACAAATGTGAGAAAAACTTCAAGGCCCAGACGGTCCCCGAAATCATATGGCCATCATCATCATCATCCTTATCATCCTTCACCGGTGTGGAAAGCAACGGGAAGCTACCACACCTACAATTCCCTAGTAAAGCTGCAAGCATAGCATGAAAATGCATGATTTCAGTGAAGGACGTGCCTTCGAGCAAATTACTATGCATGGATTGTATAATTAGACACATTTAAATGATTGTTTGTTCTTTTTCTTCTTTGATTTATTTAAATATTAAATTAATTAAACCAACTGATGTATCCAATAGGATACATTACGAATTTAAGGGTTAATGTATGTGAAGTTATATTAATTTTTAAGAACCGGAGCTTAACCATGTTTAAATGTTAATAATTTAGAGACAAAAAGTTATTGGCATATTAAATTCTATTTTATGGAGTAGGAATATAATCAAGAGGACTAAATTATTAAGTTGTGAAGTGTATTTTATTATGTGGTGCGGAAACATGGACATTGAGTCAAAAACACAGAAATAAATTATTAGTCACAGAAATAAATTATTAGTCACAGAAATTGACTTTTTAAGAAGATTGGCAAGAATGTCAAAAGTAGACAAAATAAAAAATAATAGAATAAGAAAAATGATGACTGTAGAAAAGGATATTGTACAGAGATTGAAGAAATCCAGCTAAGATGGTATGGACATATAGTGAGAAGAAGGGACACAAAAACAAACAAAGAAGTATTGGAATGGATACCCTCTGGAAAAGGGAAACATGGTAGACCAAAGCAACGTGGATAAAGGGAATTCAAGACAACATGAGGAAGAGGAAATATGACAGAAGCAGACACACAAGCTCGGGAAGTGAGGAAGAAAAAAAAAATATTTTGGTTGAGGATACCTGTGTAAATAACAGAAACAATCCTGAATATAAAAAAATAGTGTATTTTGATGTTGTTTGTTTTATTTGTCGTTTAAATGTTTATCTTCGATGTATATCAAAGATCGAGACAGGCTTTACCGTGGCTTGTTGCTATGTTGGCGGTCGATGAGTCCGCGCTAGGGGTCCTTCATTCCTGGTGGAATGATGGGGACTTAGAAAATTTTTCGCGTTGTAATTTTGGACTTGGGAAATTTCCGCAGGTCTTTTTGAGCGTTGCATGCGCTTTACTGACCCGTGTCCCCTCGAAGAAGGAATGGGGTATATACTGTACCTACATACTGTATTATTCTACTTCCCTCAAATCTGATTATTTTACTACGTCCCGCGCTATAGCCTAGAGGTTAAGGCAAGATACCTTTGCGCAGAGCTACGGGACTTGCATTGGTTGGGGTCTCCATGGGGAAATATTTTTCTCATGTAATTTCGGCCAGTATGGAACCGGAGCCCACCCAGCATAGTGAAAAATTTGGGTAACCACAACAAGTAGTGGCTCCAGATTGAGAAAACCAGCTATAACGGCTGGGGGACCCGACATGCCAACCATATGTCACTCCTATGTCGACTGTATGTTCATCTACCTCTATGATCAACGAGTGATGTCAGCAACGGCTGGTAGGCCATGGACATTCTTTGCTTGTCACCTCAATGGAGATTTTGTTATTCTCCCCACCTCATTCTTGGTCTACCTACTGGGGAATTTGTATTTTGTATTACCTCATACATATCGCAGTTGAAAGATAAACATCTCATAGATCAAGGATAACTGTTGTCAGTAATAGGCTAACTATAATAAATAATGATAAGCTTAATAATAATAATAATAATAATAATAATAATAATAATAATAAAACTGGGTTCCATTTTGTTAATATTGTCTGTGGCATGTGTTTGGTTGTGAGTTCTTTGTTCCATTCACAATAAAACAAACGTCTGCTCTTGTCTTTGTGTGATTTGAGACATAAAAGAAACCTTTCTTCATGTTTCTGGGAAGTTATTTTTAAAATAAGAAAATCGACTTGAAAAGAGACCTTGAAAATAAAAAATGCAGCAATCCTCGGAGGCAAGAAAAGGAAAGAAAGGAACTACTAAAATATAATTGCTACTTTACCATTGGAATTGATGCTTATGTTATTACAGCCTTTTCCCGCTGGTAGATTTTTTGTAGTCCCCAGACTTCGTGTTGGGTTCGATTCCAATCAGTGAGTGAGTTTTTACCGGCCTGCTTGTGTTATGATGGCGTTCCTGGTTCTACAGAGCAAGACCATTGTTTCGATCCTGTCACATTTCTTTGAAGGAAATTGGTTTTATTGATATTTACTTCCAGGCCCACTTTCTTAGTGCTATTCAATGGAATGTTCGTTTTGGTCTCTAGAATCCCCTCGCTATCACCTAATAATATGATAACACATCATCAGCGCATACCAGCAGCTTATTAATGACAATGACTTGTACGCCATCTTTATCATCTAAAGAGTTTATGGCATGTTCTAGTATTAAATGAATAGCAGAAGTTATAGTGCATCAGCATGCTTTAACCCATTGCGAATTTTAAAAAAATCTGAGAACTGTTTACCTACCCGTACCCAACTCTTTGCGACATTTAGAAACATTAGAGTAACTCTAACTGTATCCTAATTCCGCGTTTGAGTCATAATGTGTGATTATCTGTGCGTTTGCCTACACCTGCTGCTCGAAATATTACAAAACTGAGAACTGTGTAAAAAAAAAAAGAAGAAGAAAAGGGAAACTGGTAATATGAAGGTTAAAAATGTATAGGGTAAGAGGGAGGAAATTCGTGATATAGGTAAATTCGTGATAGTTAATTTTTAAATATTGTCATGGTGTGGTGGTGTGAGATAAAAATTGAAGTTATGTCCGTCGAGCTAACTCATGTGGTAACAGCTTCCTGACTAGTCGTCTTGGTTCAATACCCGGTGGTTTTGGAACGTAAATGTTTACTTCCTAGACTGTGCACCAGATGTGTGAATTAAATTAGACTTCTCCGCAGAATGTTGAGAAGAAATCCAATGTTGTTGATAGCTATTCGTCTCTCGGATGGGGACATATAAGAAATGAGGCACCATCAATTCATACATCCATACTAAGCAAGGGGAATGATATGTGATTATAATGGCAATGTGACATGGGGGACAACTTGGGCCTTAATGTTTCCAGACATTTGTCTTACAGGTAAGACCGCAACTTTACAACAATCAATTTAAAATGTTGGTTATAGGCATATTTTTAATTTCTGTTGGTGGAGGAAGATTAGCTTCGAGTGTAAGTAGTTATTTTAAAGAGTTTAGTCCTAAAATTTGCCTTTTATAATCGCATCTGAGTAATGCATGTACATAATTTTATTAAATTAAAATGGGCTATTAAATTTCCAACTACATTTAAATGAATCGCCTCTTTTAAATGTATAATAGAGATTGTTTATTAAAAAAATTGTTTGTTTACATTCAGTTGCATAGTTACAGTTGTTATGTACTGGAATTTATATATAATAACAAAATTCATTAATTTGTAATCATGTCTGAAGAAGGTACAAAGTACCGAAACAGCTGTAACGAATGTATATTATAATAAATATGAAAATCACAAAAAACTTTAAGTTTCATTTTTATTTAACTAAACAAATTAAAATAATTAGGATTCTCGTCTAACTCTTAGCTCCATGGCTGCACAGGCCTAAAACGATCTGGGCCTATAATGAGTGAATGATCGTCCACCTCTGTGAATCACATGTGGATGTAAGGTCAACAACCGTCTGGTAGGCCAAAGACTTTCTAGGCCTATCAAGCCATTGAGTTTTTATTAACATTTAGGGCTACCTATATTCCCTGCCGGCAAGAGTCAAATGTACTAGATTATAAGAATGAGAATTTAAAAATATTAGACCCGACTACAAAGAAATCTTGAAATTTAATAAACTGAAATGTTAAAATAATAAAGAAAAATTGTTTTTGAAGTCGGAGGAGGCCACAAGAATACATAAATAACGTAAATTACCCTCCGACTGCAGAGCAATGAATGTTGCTTGCTTTTTTACATTTCAATATATTGGATTTTATAATTTTACGTCGTTGGATTTCGTTTTTAAATTTTCGTTTTAATTTTATTTAATCTTTTTCTGACTGTTTTTAATTATTTAACTCATAAATTAATATAGTATACGAAGGAGCATCACCCAAGTACAGATTCTAAAATATTTTATGTTTAAATATATCTAAAAAGTGGCGTAGGGTACTGAAAACTGGTTAAAGAAACCACATTCTGATTTTTAAAAACTCATCGATGACACCCCATTCCATAAAGGTAGCTATTTTAAGTTTCCTAATGGCCGCAATATTGGTTTTTCATTTTTAATAAACTAGCCTATGGCACTTTCACGATTACAGGAACTCTTGTCATACAAACTTCTGTGAAAAACATTAAAAAGACTGTTATTGTCTCTGTTATATTATATGGATGGGAAACATGGACTCTTACCATAAGGGAGGAGTAAATGAGAATACAACTCTTAGGTAGATTTTTGGACCAAAGAGGGATGAACAGACAGGCGAGTGAAGACGATTTAACAATGAGCTACATGATATTTTTTTGGGAAACCAGATATAATAACAGTTAAGTCTCGCAGACTGCAATGGGCAGGACATGTGGCATGAATAGGGATTGAAAGAGGGACTTGAAAACTCTGAGGGAAAACCAGAGGCAAAGCGCCCAATTGGTAGCCAAGAAAGAGGTGGGATAATAACATTGACCATGATTTGTTGGAAATAGATTTTATAGGTGATTGGAAAACATAGCTCAGAATAGGGATGTATGGAGAGCTTATGTCCTCGAGGACATTGACCTAAGGGTTGAATAATGCCAGTGATAGTTTTTTGGCACGGTTACGGTATAGACGAAATCGTTTAACACCTCATTTGTCAAAAAGATTTAATATTTTTTTGAGCTGCAAGCTGCAATAGAACATTCATACGCCATACATATATAGACTTAATTGCATTAGCTTCACCTTTCATTTGTTACTCCTTAGTTGTGTAATGTACGTTGAAGTAAGTATTCACTGAGGAACATAGTCAGTCAACAAAACTCTCCAAAGACTCTATTAAAACGAATAGCCCAAGAAATCGTAGTATCCAATGAATCGGCAAGACTGGAAAAGAAACTTCTGAAAACCTAAAACATTTTTTTCTAGATGTTACAGAAGATGTTCAGCAATTCCAGTGGAGCAGGCAAACAAGGCCACTTGCCTGTTCCCCAAGTGTGCACTCTCAAAGTTTGTAAACCTCGAGTAGATTTTACTGGCAAAGAATCCTCAACACAGGTTGAGAGTTGGTTGTTTAATTCTAGCTTCTGTTTTTTATTAAACAATGGAACCTTGTAATGTCTGTTCGCTTAAGAAATAAAATTAAATGGATACCTTTTTATTGTTAAAGTAGCTAGAACCCGGCGTTCGCTGCTACGCCTAAATAAATTTAATGTGTTTTTATGTTTAGTTGAATAAGTAAAAAGGAAACGTTTATATTCATTAATTAAATAGAAAAAACTGTTAATATAATAAGTAATAAGAATAAAATGAATATTTATATCATACAATTGTTAAAAGCATCATTACTTATGGGAGCAGAACTTTGGCCATTAACAACAAAAACAAATAAGTATCTTTTGGCAACGGAAATGGATTTTATACGAAGGGCAGCAAGAATTTCAAGAAGAGAAAAAATTAGGAACTCAGGTACAAGGGAGAAAATGAAGATTCATGACACTATTTTAGATTATATTAAAACTCAGCAATTACGGTCATGTCCAGCGAATGGAAGAGGATCGACTACCAAAATCTGTTTTGGAATGGAAACCTGAGGGAAGACGAGGCAGAGGAAGACCTTAAACCTCCTGGAGTCAGGGAATATGTTTATACATGAAGGAGCAGCATCTACAACCAGGAGATTGGATGGACCGACAAAATTGGCTATTAGGAATTGGACGATGTCAAAGACATTAATCAACCGATGATCTATCTATCCAAAACTGTTAAAGTTTTATTTTATTTAATTAATAATCATAATGGATTTTTATCAAGTAAACACCAACTCAATTGATTACTTAAAATAATTATACGTTTATATCAAAATTATTTTTAGATACTCCGTGTTGATTATCCAGCGTTGTCCGGGATTATATTTATCCCTATCTTATTGTATTGACTGAGATAACGAATTTATTATTGTTATTATTATCCTGACCTTCTTGGTATGTATTAGTTGAAAAACAAAAGTTGTTATTGTGAGTTATTGGTAAAATGTAAACTTACGCTGTCGTGAACTCTTTTGTAGATTTTTTTTAGATATTTAATTCAAATGAATGTCCAAAATTCTATATTAGATTTTGTGAGATATAGACAACTAGAATAGTATGGTCATATAGCCTACGTAGGATGCCAGAGAAAAGATTGCCCAGACAAGCTTTGGAATGGATTGAACCTGGGAAAAGAAAGAGAGGTTGGCCTAGATCTAAATGGATGGATGAAGTACGAAGAGATATGAGGGAGCTAGGTTTGGAAGAATTGGAATGGGAAGATAGAGAAGATAAAAAATTAAAAAGCTTTAGGCACAGGAAGATGTTTTATTACATTGTAAATCTGTTTATAAAAATAATTTTGTGCACATTAATTTGGTGTATTTGTTATGGTCTAGGCAGCGTAAGCCATGTAAGCTCCAAAAAGATATTTTTTGGAGCGTCGATGGCTTTTTTTCTTCATACTCCTGTCCTATAATACGTACGGTAATAATATGTTACATACACTAATTGTCCGAAAAAATCTCTAAATGATGGTAAAACTTCATTCAAATCGGTCAAGAATTATTGAGTCCATAAAGTACACAGACTCAAAGACGCTCATTTTTATATGTAAGATAACTAACTTTAGCCGAAGATCAACGCATATTTCTTTAAAATGTTTTTCTTCCTATTTATTTCTTAATTATTTACATTGTTGTCCTGTTATGGTCAGGTTATTAAGTTCAGTAGATTAAGATAGTGAAGGTAATAATATAAATTGGAAAATATGACAGTAGAACTGCTTCCAAAACTGTTATTTTGAAAACATTGAGGAAAAGATTATTAGGAAGGGCTGTCCATAAGTGGGATATTAATATTCAATTGGATCTTTCTTCGAGAACTGGATATCGGAGATCAATCAATTAATCAAGCTAGAGTACTACCGCCTTTGTTACATCCTACATTTCGATCGCCATATCTCTCCGTCCTTCCATTCTTCTCCAATTGTCCTGTCGAGTAAAATTATTCTAATTCCTTCTCTCCATTGCGTTTTAGAACTTCTATTCCTTGGATTGTTATTCAAAATAGTTTTGGTCTTTTCTCCTTTTCACGTTATCATACCATAATAAATACCTCGTTCATTTCCAATTAAGGTCTTGTAAAAGTTTTTCCAGTTAATCTTCGAATTATTGCAATTGACACATGATGCAATTTGAAGGTCACTTAGGAGGACCATTTCCATTCCTAAATTTGCCCAACTATCTTTCTCCGATAGTTGTTATTTATTGTGACTCAGTTGGATATAAATGGGGATCAATGGAGGGCCTTAATGAATGCGAAATTTAACCTATGGGTTCCATAAGCCATATATTTAGGGCCTATATTTCTTCTTATTCTTGTCTTCACGGATTAAAATGAAATTCTCCTGTGCCGGTCTTAAAATCTTCGTTCTAGCTTTCACTTCCATATAATGGCAATACAATTTGCTTTGTAAAGTTTTAATAATGTCTGTTTTTGTACCTTGTATTTTCATTTTGTTTTTATAGTTCAACAAAACTATCTAAATCTGTTATGGACGACTTCAGATTTTTGTATCCTACATTATATCCCTGGTATTTGAAATAATACTATGTGATTTGAATAAGAAACTGGTTTTGAGGTACCGTTCTTTCTCCTGGTATTATGTATGAACATTGACTGTAATATAAGAAGATGTAAGTTATAGTTAGATAATTCGGTTTAGAATGGACCGGTTTATGTTGGTAGTTTTTGTTCTTATTACAACGGGATGAAGAGAAAGAGGATTCCACAAAATTACTGGTTATGAAACAATCCAGTCTACTGCATAGTGAATGATGGCTGTCCCCCCGGGGATCTTATTGAGGAGGTCAGAGTTCTGCTGCAATAGCAGGGCGTACACGCACGTTTCAATATGGGGGTCACCCCAAGGGGTGGAGTTTAAAAGTAATAGGAATTAGATGAAGCCGCACCTTAAGGTATTTTAAAAGCTCCCGTTGTCTAATAAATTTATTCCCGATTCATTAATTGGGATGTTACAGTCATACCACAGATATGATTATTTATGTCAGAATTTTAAACAGCTGCCCAAAATCAGGTAGATAAAAAGATGGACTGGCAACAGGCTATCTAGTGCTGAAGAAAATTACTTTACTTTCCCTGAAAAAAAGAAGGTATTTTTGCCGACCACCCAGAAGATGATGGTAAACCTTAACAGGCTACTAGGCTTACCCAAGAGGCGTATGGTGAACAAAATATTTATCGTAAAACATGTAGTCAATATACCCTTTCACCAATTAAAAATTAATAGAGTCAATAAGTTTCAACAGCGAAGCTGTCATTTTCAAGACAAAATAGGCCTATTGATTCCCAGTATAAGTTTTATTTTCAAAGAGGAGAATAATGTAAGGCTGCCTTTTCTGGATATGTTAATAATTAGAAATCATTATAGATTAGAATTAGATATTTACAGAAAAGAAACCAGAACATTTAGATATATCACTGCAGATTCTTATCATAAGTAATGCCACGAGTGATTTCCAATTTATCTAGAGAATTTTGAAATCAAGAGTGGCATTTGTTAGGACTATTTAACGAATAAAATTGAGGTTTGAACAATATATCTAAAGAATTAGATACTAAATTAGTTTACGCTTCTAGTTTGACATTAAATAGTATTTTCGAACCCCAAAGATAAAGTCGATTGTTTGAAAAAATCCGGTATTAATGTAATTGGATGTAACGACTGTGATAGGAAGTATGTTAGACAAACAAGATCTATTTCATCACCAGATTCAATTAACATATCGCACATTTTAGATTTAATAGAATTGAAAAATCTAGACTTGCTCAGCATGTTTCTGATTACAGTCATGTTATTGATAAAAGTAACTTTAGGCTGGTTCGATAGGTCATTAATTTCAAATTCCTTGACGTCCTTGAAAGTTTATAAATCTATAAAAATAAGGATAAAATTATGAAAAAAAGAAAAGGGCCCAATTCCATACAGCACCCTCTTTTCTTTAATTGAAAGAAAAAGGGATTAGTTTTATTATGTCATACAGTTTACGTGTAATTGACTGTCATGTGACGTAGTTTGTTTTGAATTGGATTGTTTATTAATTTTCCATGTTTGTCTTTAATCAATATTTAGTCTTGAAAATGACAGCTCCGCTGTTGAAAGACGCTGGATCAGTCAATATGTAGTCTTAAAAATGACAGCTTCACTGTTGAAACATGTTAACTCTTTTAATTTTTACACGCTTTATATTAGCTTGACCTTTATATATGTAACGGAATCTTTGAACACGATTTTCACCCACTTAAAAACATTGGATCGACTTAAAACTTCATATACTTGTAAAGGACTAATGATAATACAATAATTTCATAACTTTTTTTCTAAAATCGTGGCCAGATTCATCAGGACATCAAACAAATGAAAACCGGTATAATAGGTTGTGGACTTACCAACTTTTTAGTCATCGTTGTAAGAGCTCAGTTGGTAGAGCGTAGACTGTAGTGGTATATAATTTCAGTAACCCATAGGTCACTGGTTAAAATCCGGCCCGGAGGATTTTTTTAGAAGAGTATTAAGCAATTAAATTTTCATGGGATTCCGGGTTATGACAATCAGTTAAACTAAACATTTAAAAAATGAATAACAGTTTAGAAAAACTAAACACGCTTTATTAGAAAAGCGAACTAAAAATTAAAAATAATTTTAATTTCCAACACGCTTGGATAAAATTAAAGTGGTCAACAAAAAAATCTTCTCCAACACATCTAGAATAAAACTAGAGTGTCTACAAAAAAATTACGATTAAAAGTGCGGGGTGCTTTTTATGGTTTTTACGTTTTCTTCTTGGAGACTTTACTTTTACCAATATCTGTTTATTATCAAATATATTAATTCATATAGAGCACTCCACGCTTTTGATGGTAAAATTATTTTTTTTGTTGATAACTCTAGTTTTATTCTAGATGTGTTGGAGATGATTTTTTTGTTGGCCACTTTAATTGTATCCAAGCGTGTTGGAAATTAAACTTATTTTTGATTTTTAGTTCGGTTTTCTAATAAAGTGTGTTTAGTTTTTTTAAACTATTATTATTAATTGGTGAAATGGGTACATTGACTACATGTTTTACGATTCTATCACCAAGAAGATCATTGGTTTATCAAAAATATTATCTTCAAACTACAACAAATAACAAATTCAAATTAGCTATAAATGTAACAGTGGTGAATAATTTAGATCGAATTTATTTCTTGTATAAAAGAACATGTGAGGGCAAACAATTAATTGAATTTGATCATGGTTTTAATTCAGATTTAAAGTTTAAAATTAGTTGTAGTTCTCGGCGTGAACGAAGACGGAACGGGCTAGTCTGGTGCATCACGGAAGTAGACAAAATATTTCGATTGATAGAATCACAAAGATCATATTATCGCCTCACCATGATGGTTGTCAGTTTATATAAAAGCGGGTGCCGCGTGACTATGCTTGACAATGATAAACATGCGGAATTATTATAGTTACGGTGGTCAGCATCTTTGTATTTAATTATATATAACAGCTGCGTGGAAAGAAAGTGAACCGCTGGACAACATTCATAGTGAGGCTACAATACAAATGAATGCATGTGAGTGTACGTAGATGCGCAGAACTTGCATAAACTCGACCGTTTACTTTAAATAAGAACAAAAATACTTTAATTCATCTAATTAGTAGAGTAGCATTACCAATTTAATTAAGTATATATGAAATATATTATAAAATTGAAGTCAAGTAATCCCTTAGAGGTCTTATGAGGTTCTTGAGGTACCTGGAGTTTGACTTCCACGTTTCTAAAAATAATGACAAGAGGTATCAGCCCTGAGTGACGGCCGCCTTTTCCCCATAATATAGTCCTGATTATCATTATGTTATAGGCTGAGCCAACATTAAAACCAACGGTCCATGTCCATTTTACTCAGCTTAGTGACCAAATTTACATTAATGCACTATATGCATATATGCATATGTACATACATACACACGGACTCAAACACACACACACACACACACACACACACATATATATATATATATATATTACTTTAAGACAGGGGAGATTATTACGAGTATTTGAGAAAAAATATCTTAGATTTTTTATACGAAAAAGAGATGAACTGACAGGCGAATGGAGATAACAGAGCGCTATGTGATTTTTATGAGAAACCAGACACATTTATGTCTCGTAGACCGCAATGGGTAGGACATGTGCCACGAATGGGGAATGGAAGAGGGACTTGTAAGTTCCTTGTAGAGGAAAAGCGCGCAGTAGCCAGGTCAAGAATAAGGTGAGAGAATAATATTAATCATGATTTGAGGGAAGTAGGTTATACTGATGATAATTGGAAAACATCTCAGGATAGAAATGTAGGAGAGATCATGTCCGCGCGTCCATGAACCTAGGGGTTCAATAGTGCCAGTGAGTTATTTAGTTAACATATATATGGGACAATCCATATCAAATCGGACAGCAAAAAATCTTGCAATTTATTTTTTTAATTTTATGTATCCCTAAATATAGTGAATACATTTATAAACGTATTAATACAGAAATTTAATTTTTATCATTTATAGGTTCGTAGTTATGATGATCGAAAATTATCGTAAATATGATAAACTAAAACGTTTACTAACTGATATTTCTGAAACAGTAAACAGCAAAAATTTGTTTCAAAACATATTTATATAGGTGATATCATGTAGTTTAAGGGTGTTATTTTATAATTAGGATATTTTTATTTTCGGTGTCAATTTTCTGTTTTATGGCGGTTTACTGCAGTACATATCAAAAAATGAAAACGGAAAAAATGCAGGATACTACTCACGTAATAAGGATTAATTTCCAGCAATTAGCTTTTTGGAGAGTTGAATAGTTCAGACAATATAAATGTTTTTTATTCTATTTTCGTAAAAAAACTCGCTGGTCCACGGCGCAGCAGATTCATTTCACGACCAAGGTCGCGCGCGTACTTTATTGAAAGAGCTTCATCAGTGACTTTTTCAACTGCCATTAAATCGAATACGGTAGATTATTATATGTTCTGCTTAATGGAACAGTACGGTAAATTTATAAAAGTGGCGATATTTTAATTCTTACGCAGTAGATATTTATTTATCAAATTTTATTGCTGAAGTGAGAAGTAAAGAGCTCTGTTACTTACGTTTACTGTGAATATTAACAAATTATTTATAACTAACTCACTCACTGGCTCTGTGGAACCTGTAGGTTCATTGCAGCGCGGACATAAGCTCTCCATACATCCCATCTCGAGCTAACGTTTTCCAATTATCCCCTGTATAATCTACTTCCCTCAAATCATGTATAATGTTATTCTCCCACCTCATTCCTAGTCTTCCAACTGGGCGTTTTCCCTCCGGTTTTCCTACCAGAAATTTCCAAGCACCTCTTGCATCCCCCATACGTGCCACATTTCCTGCCCACCGCAGCCTACGAGACTTAACTGTTCTTATTATATCTGGCTTCCTATACAGATCATGTAGCTCACTATTATGTAGTTTTCTCCATTCACCTGTCTGTTCATCTCTTTTTGATCCAAAAATTTTCCTAAGAACTTTATTCTCAAATACTCGTAATCTTCTGTCCTTTTTTAAAACAAATTATTTATTTTATTACAAATTTTTCATTACAGTTTAAATGTAATATTATATAATAACTATTTCGTCATTAATTGAATAAACTGGTATACATTTATATTATGTTATAATTACTAATTTCAGTCTTAAAATAACTTTTTATTCAGTGTATTGTATTGTACCCAGATAACGTTGACGAAATAGTATTGTTATAAGATATCACTTCCAAAAAACCGAATGTTTTAATACTCGAACCACTTCCTACCAAACGATAATAAGCAATGTCAGCAAGTCTTCCTTAAACATCTGTTTTACATCAACAATTCTCAAGTTCAGATTACATACTAGACAGTTGATTTACATCAGTGTGTTTGTTTAATGCATCTCGTCATTTTAAGTGTCACAGTCAAATTAAAAATAATATCTTATTGTTTTTAACTAACAAGTTTGCAGAACTACAAAGACTGAATGGTGAGTTAGAAGTTAAATATAATTTTAATTATGCATATATTAGTATACAATAGTTATTAACAGTATTATGTGTTAATATATAATTTTACAATTTCTTAAATGTTTCTGGAATGAGAGAATAATCGTAGATATATACATTTTGTCTTATAAAAGGAGAATAATGGGAAGTTTAGACATTAAATTAAACACTATAACAATAATTTAGCTTATAATAAAAATATAATATTATCGTGCATTTTAATATCATCTTAGATATGTCATGAGTAGGGGATGCAAGATCAAGTGATACCAAGCCATTAAAATACCGTATATTTATACCTCTTAAATATTACTTGTAACAGCATGAACATTGTTATAAATTATTATCGATAGTTTAACATTACTTGCAATATTCAACATCAGACATTGGTGTAGGGTACAAGTACAAAATATTACAACACATTACAAAACTACTCTCTAGAAAATATTTTTAATAGGCCTACCAGCTTGAATGCGTAGGTGCTTAGTAATTTAAATTAAACTATACATTAGCCAAACTCAGCACAAAATTAACCGCCTACTGAATATATCAATAAAGATTGTTAAATTTAATAACGTTTATTATGTAGCAATTTATTTCAAGTGCGAGGTTCTCCTACGTACCATAAATTTACGACACGGGACTCACGGATTTCCTTCCTTCTGGAGAAAGCTACATTCAGAATTGTTACGCCTTTAAAATGCCATTGATTCCCTATCGAGTTTGAACCTGCGAACCTCGGAATCGGAGGCGTGCAGAGTAACCACTAGTCCACGATGATGATGATATAATAATTGTAATAATGATAATAAAAATATTGTAATGATGATAATAACAATAAAAATATTTGGAAGTGCGCAATTACCAAGTAGCTCCGTCATTGTTTGTACGAGCGAGCGATCTCCACTCACGCGAAAGGTATTGCAGGCAGTCTACACATAGGGGATTTTAGGAAAAATAATTATTTTTGGTAGTTTCCTTTCAAGACTCCACTTTAATACTAATTACAAAAAATTAACTGGTGTTCAGGTAATAATGTGGCATTTTTTGATTTTATAAAATTTTTGGTGAGGAAGGTCAATTGCATATTAATTGCATTTACACCCTTCAGAAAAACGTTAATATTAAGATACTAATTTTCAAGCGATAGAGCATAAAATCATCTATAATGTGACTATCTTTTCAAGTTGAGGGAATAGCAATACTTCGAGAAATGTATTTTATAAAAGAGAGTATTTAAAACAATACCATAAATTGACAGCTCTATTACTCTTTAATTACACCAAGCGAAGACTTGAAATTCGGTTCAGATATTCAGTATAACATAAAGTTTCACTGTAAAAAAAAAAGGTAAACTTTTAAAGATGTGAGTTCAATTTTCACAATTTTTTTGCCGATTTCGTATGGAATGTCCCATATATAAAACACGCTGGACAACACACTGGGGGTACCAATCCAGAGATCCGGGTTCAAATCCCGTTCAGGCATTTATTTTTCTTATCATGTTTATATATATATATATGTCCACCGCTGTGGTCTCGAGGTAGCATGCTGCCTTGTCACACAGCGGGCCCGGGTTCGATCACCGGTCGGGGCAGTTTTTCTGGATGAGATTTTTATCGGGGTTTTTCCTCGCCTGTAAGACAAATGTCAGGAAAACTTTAAGGCCCAAACGGTCCCCGAAATCATATGGCCATCATCATCATCCTTATCATTATCATCATCATCATCCTTCACCGGTGTGGAAAGCAACGGGAAGCTACCACACCTACAATTCCCTAGTAAAGCTGCAAGCATAGCATGAAAAATGCTATGATTGCAGTGAAGGACCTGCCTTCGGGCAGAATTACTATGGATGGATATATATATACGTCCACCGCTGTGGTCTCGAGATAGCGTGCTGCCTTGTCCCGAAGTAGACCCGGGTTCGATCCCTGTCGGGGCAGTTTTTCTGGTTGAGGTTTTTTTCGAGGTTTTTCTGCGCCTGTAAGACAGATGCCAGGAAAACTTTAAGGCCCAAACGATCCCCGAAATCATATGGCCATCATCATCGTTATTATTATCATCATCATCATCATTCTTCACCGGTGTGGAGAGCAACGGGAAGCTACCACACCTACAATTCCCTAGTAAAGCTGCATGCATAGCATGAAAAATGCTATGATTGCAATGAAGGACCTGCCTTCGGGCAGAATTACTATGGATATATATACACACACGTGGGGTACATACATACATGTATACATGTGCGAACGTGCATTCATAATTACTGTAGGTGTATATGCACCCATTTCATTTATATACATACATGTGTATGCTTATATGCACTTTTTTTTTCCGTATGTTAATAGAAACAACCATTGGAAGGATATTTAGTCGGGGAAATGAAGTACTTAAATAGAGAAGTTTGGAGTTATTGGTTGTAAAAATTGAAATGCATTTCGAGCCACAATGGTGGTAAAAGTTTGACTGCTCCTATGGCTTGAGTGATTGCGTCAATATCTCTCTCTCTCTCTCTCTCCCTCTCTCTTTTTCTCCCTATTGAACCGTTGAAAATTCATAACATAGCTTACCGAGAACTACCAATATAAATGGTCTCGCATTCGGTTTCACTCTCCATATAGGATCAATGTCATATTTAATTAATTTTGACAATTTTTTTATCAATCTATGAAAGCGTGCATTTGATTTTCCTATCGAAGCGCTTTTTCAGCTGTAGAGAAGGCAGAACTCTACACAGAAAAGGCAAATCTCTTTCAATTCTGTTCTGCAGGTAGGGATATATGAAGCTAATTTTATGCGTTATTGAGTTTTTTTTATATATACTCAGTCGACTGGAGTTCTAACTCTTCAGGCTCGATTTCTGTGAAGTTTCCAATAATTCTTTCTTCTTTCTCTTCTATTTGTGCAACTGGCATTTTTCGATGAAGAAAAAGGGAATGTACTTTTTAGTTTGGACGATGGCAGAGAAAAAAAATAAGGGGAGGCTGAAACAAAACTCCATTAGGTATTTTTTACAATAAAAACTTCCCTGCTGGGAGAAATTCTAGAATTCATTAGCATCTGTAGATTAAAAGTTGGTTTTCAGGTGGAAACGAAGTACAATTGGCTGGATTCAAGGATTCAGCAAAAACAATTTAAGCATTTTTACAGTTTGTAGGGAACTGGGATTAGAATTCGAGTGTGATACATAAAAATTCGTCTCGGTGGCTCGATGGTAAAGCAACAACATGTTTAGTTAAAGATCCGTGATTCATATCCAGGCTCACATGCAAGAATTTGTTTTACCTAATAATTATCAAAATATATTAAACTAAAAACTGTAAAAAATCAATTACTTTACTTACTTACTCACTGGCACTATCGAACCCGGAGGTTCATGGCCGCGCGGACATGAGCTCTCCATACATCCCTATCCTGAGTTAATGCTTTCCAATCATTCCCTGTATAATCTACTTCCCTCAAATCATAGTTAATGTTATTCTCCCACCTCATTCTTGGTCTACCAACTGGGCGTTTTCCCTCTAGCTTTCCTACAAGAAGCTTCTATGCAAGTCTTTCATTCCCCATACGTGCAACATGTCTTGCCCATCGCAGTCTACGAGACTTAACTGTTCTTATTATATCTAGCTTCCTATAAAGACCATGTATTTCATTGTTATGAAGTGTTCTCCATTCACCTGTTTGTTCATATCTCTTTGGTCTAAACATTTTCCTAAGTACTTTATTTTCAAATACTTGTAATCTCCTTTCCTCCCTTAACGTAAGAGTCCATGTGTCGCACCCATATAATATAATTGGTAGAATAATGTTTATATATTTTGAGTTTAACGTTTTTTTGAAAGGAGTTGGGACATGAAGAGTCTCTGCAGTGCATAATAGCACACATTTCCAGTGTTGAGCTTATGTTTAATTTATTTGTTCATCTCATTCCTATTTGTGATTATTGTTCCTAGGTATTTGAATTCAGCCACTTCCTCAAAATTTCCCTCGTTTGTCATTAGCTGTCCATTTCCATTATATAATGTATTTCTACGTGTGACCACATATTTAGTTTTATTGATATTTACTTTCAGTCCTAATTCCTTAGTGTTACTCAATAGTGTGTGCGTGTTGTCCTTTAGTATTTCCTCGCAACGGCCAATAGTACTATATCATCAGCATAAACTAACAATTTATTAATACCATTGAGTTGTAAGCCTTCCTCATTCTCTAAAGATTTAATGGCATGCTCTAGTACAATTACTTTTTCATGTTAATTTGTGTGTTTGCGAAACGTCATATTTTACATTAAAATAGAAGAGGATATTACGAATGTCTAAAAAGGGAACTCTCCCAGAGAAGTGTTGTGATTTATCACGATCGTGTCCAAAAAATACCTTTTTACGTAAGTGCAAAGCATAGAACTCGAAGCCAGAATACAGCAATTGTAACCCATTGTTCAGAGCAGATAGAGAGGAGTGGAGCGAGGTGGGACACGGCGCTAACGACAGGTAGTGAGGGTTATCCAATCTACTAATTCGGGAGTTGTTACCTCCCTATACTTTAAATGAATGATTTGGCTCTGGTTTCTTGCAGTTAATTTTTTTATTAGGAATATTTCACAATAGTGTTTCTCCTTTAACCCAAAGTAATTTGTCTCCAGAGGCTCCTGTCTATAGCATCTTCTTCGCTCAAATCTCTAGCTTTCATACTTCTCCTCAGTCCATCTACCCAACATTCTCTAAGTCTATTGATTTAGGCTTTCAAGGACGGAGTTGGTATGAAGATCTTGAAGAAGATTTCCGGGCTGTTGCCAAAATTGCAAGTCTGAAGACAACCTTTGAGGATGACGGACGCAATCTCTGGCGAAACTTCAAGTCTCAAAACCACAGCCAACAGCCCGGAAATCTTCAAGATCTTCATACCATTATCTAAGTTTGCCTCTTCCACTTCTTTCATTCGTTTTTCAATCCATGATCTTCTTTGGTATTCTATCTTCTTCCATTCTTATGATGTGTCCATACTATTTCAAACGTTTTTTCTTCGATTTTTTTCAATAATTTTTATCAACTTGCATAATTTCCCTTATTGTGCTGTGCAGTTAAAATGACAGATTTTTTTGACACGGCTTCGGTACATCACAACGCTTCTCTGGAAGATATTTCAATATAGGTTTCGGCATGCAACGGTTGACAGTTCCCTTGTGAAAATAAAGTGCGCAGGAAATTAATATTTAGACCAAAGTGAGATTAGGCTTATAAACATTAAATGAATGAAGTACATAATATTGTGTTCCATGTTCTTTATGAAAAATCAAACGCACTAAGAACAGTTAAGTCTCGTAGAATCTGATGACCAAATGCGTACCACGAATGGGCAATGAAAGAGGCGCATGGAGACTACTAATAAGATTACTGTAGGAATGATGTGGCATAATAATATTAACCATTTTTTAAATAGGTGAAAGTTCGATCCCCGGTCGGGACAAGCTTCCTGGGTGAGATTTTTTCGGGTTCTTTCGTAACATGTAAGACAATCGTCAGGAAACTTTAAGGCCCAAACGGTCCCCGATTATCATATGGCCATCATAATTATTATCATTCATATTGCTTAGATTAAGCTTAGGAATAAGGACTCTCCTGACGCACCACTATTATTATCATCACTCATCGGGGCAGCCGTAACCCTGCCTTCCAGGCGCCCCAACCCTCAGAACTGGGTTACAATTACGCCAGTGACAGGAGAGAACACCACAGATGTCGAAGTGACAATCTGGGATATTAAATAAAAATTGTACGATAAATAATTGGAAACTATAACTCGGGATATCGCCTTGGGATCGACTCAGCCTATAACTGAAATGAATACCAGACGATTGTTCTGGGAATGAAGTCGGCCGTCACGCAGTGGTTACAGCCCGGTTGGCATCTCGTACCCATTGTCTTGAAATATGTGAACGTTAATCTCCGACTACCCGTAAATATTTCCAAGTGAGATCACCTCCATAGGTTTTTTTAGAGTTTTTGATCGCAACGTCATGCACCTCCGTTTTCGATAATACATCATGTTAGTTACTCGGTCAGTGATGGTGTTATATATGTTGACGGGTTTACGTTACATTAGTGTACGCCAAAGTCATGTTTCCTTTATTTTCAGAATTTAACATAACACAAAAACTCTAATAAATTCAGGAAAAAAATATTTCAAATGTAACATAGAGTGTTCAATTGAATTAAACTATACGATACATTGTAATTCTATTGCTGACGAAAATTACTTTACTTAATCATTCCATATATTGATGTAGAAGTAGGCATATTATTTATTAGGCGATAAAAAAATTGGGACTGGAAGTAAACATCAATAAACCTAAATATATGATCACTCATATAAATGCATTATATAATGGAAATTGGCGGTTTATGATAATTGATAGCCGAGGAAAAATTTGAAGAAGTGGCTTAATTCAAATACATATTAAAAATAATTATAAACAGGAATGAGGTATGCAAAGAAATTAAAGTTTGACTTAATTCTGTAAATGCATGCTATTATACATTGCAAGGACTCTTTTCGTCCCAACGTATATATATATATATATATATATATATATAATAATGGAGAATATAATACATATATAAGAAAAATGAATACTTGAATTGGATTCGCCTGGGGTGTAATGGATATCACACTGAGGTACAGACTCAGAGATCCGGGTTCGAATCCCGTCCAGGCATTTATTTTTCTTATCATACCATATTAAGCTTGCATTGCTCAATGTTAAACATTTAATTATAACATCGATAAAGCGTCACTGCTATAAAGTAAAAAGTTCTCTTTAATTTGCTTACTTGTTATAGTCAGCTACTAGATGGCAGTGAAGACTGAGTTCTCGCGACATCTAGTAATAATGGAGAATATAATACATATATAAGAAAAATGAATGCTTGAATTGGATTCGCCTGGTGGTGTAATGGATATCACACTGAGGTACAGACTCAGAGATCCGGGTTCTAATCCCGTCCAGGCATTTATTTTTCTTATCATACCATATATATATATATATATATATATATATATATCTCCGGTTTTAACAATGTTATAAATTTTTCCGGCACCAATGATTTGTCTTCAGTTTCGCTTTATAATTTTCCTCCGTTCGTCTCTATTATAACACATTTCTTCCTCTATTTCCCAGTCCTTCAAAGTTTCTCTAATCCCTTGGTTCCACGTGAGATTTGGTCGCCCTTTCCTTCTCGTTCCTGATGGTGTCAATTCCATTATTTTCTTCGATATCTTTTTTTTACGCTTTTCACTACAAAGGGTGGTTTTTTTTTACAGGTGTAGGAGTTGAGAGTCTCTTAATACATAATCTTTCATCCTCCTTTCGCCTAATATGCCCGTACCATTTTAGTTTCTTTTCTTGGATAAATCCCAACTTATTAAAAAAACATTAAATTGAAAATATAGCCTATAAAACATGGCCTCTTACTTTAAGGGAGGAGATAATATTACGTTTATATGACAAAAAAGTTCTTATGAAACATTTTGAACCAAAGAGAGATGGACAGACAGGTGAATGGAGAAGACCAATAACAGTGAGTTAAATTATCTTTATGGGAAACCAGATATAATAAGAATAGCTAAGTTTCGTAGATTGCGATGGCAGGACATGTGGTACAAATGGGGAATGACAGATGCTTGGAAACTCTTTATAGGAAGACCATAAGGAAAGTACCGAATAGGTAGCCCAAAAATGAGGTTGAACAATAACATTAAAACCATGATTTTGAGGGAAGTAGATTATACAGGGTCCCGCGCCGTAGTCGAGTTGGCGCAGAGCTACGGGACTTGCGCTGGTTCGAGTCCCCATGGGGGAAAAATTTTCTCATGGAATTTCAGCCAGTATGGGACCAGTGTCCACCCAGCATCGTGAGGCATTTTGGTAGCTACAATAAGTAGCGACTCCAGGTTGAGAAGCCCAGCTATAACGGCTGGGGGACCCGACATGCCGACCACATGTCATCTCTACACTGGCTAGATGATCGTCTGCCTCTGTGATTAGCATATGTGAATGTGAGGCCAGCAGCTGGCAGGTAGGCCATGGACCTTCTATTGTATAGCTGGCTTAACTTGGCAGAGGAGAGAGAGAGAGAGAGAGAGATGGAGATACAAGGGTAGATCGTTGACCATTTTAGTCCAGATACAAAAGAAA